>LHUT01005509.1:0-10069 GCA_001412135.1 Silene latifolia subsp. alba | reverse complement strand
TAAATTGCCTTCAGTACTCCGAAAGAGATTGCCCCAACTGTCGGAAGGGGATACTCGGTAGGTTGTAACTTTGCTATATATTGGAATGAAATCACACATCCCAAATCAGGGATTATAATCATTAACAGTTATAATGTTTAACATCTTTGTAATTATTATCTAGAAAACTGCGCATTTGCGCGAGATCTACACTAGTTTAAGTGATTAACTCCATTTTCAACTGAATGTTGCTTTTCTTCTAAAGGGTAGCTTCAGTTAATGTCTTAAACGGATTATTTGGTCTATGTTTTTGCGGTTCCACAATTCAAATCGCGTCAAAATAATTTATGCGCCTTGTTAGCACCAAATCCCTCTCCACCGTTGGTTAGATTACTCGGCTTGGCTATGGATTAGGTAAAAGAGAACGGTATTTAGACCAATAATAAAGACACGTCAAAATTTAGGTTTATGTCAAGTCATCCTCGGGTTAAGTCATGACTCATGATTGGACAAGTTGAGAATTGGGTTACAAGATGGAACACCAAAGTGGGACAAAATGATCTTAACTCTATTTAGGGTTTTAAGTTAGCTCAATAAAGAAAAGTCAATCCGATGTTAAAAGTATAAATTTTTTTATAGAATTGATCATTACATGAAATTTGAGTATTTTCTCA
Organism: Silene latifolia subsp. alba; assembly: GCA_001412135.1. Lineage (NCBI taxonomy): Eukaryota > Viridiplantae > Streptophyta > Magnoliopsida > Caryophyllales > Caryophyllaceae > Silene > Silene latifolia. Next base: position 9,416 of record LHUT01005509.1, on the reverse strand, counting down.
TTGTCACAAACTAAAATTAGAATGGAAAATAATTAAAATTTTATAGTAATAAATAAATGCTTCTAAGATAAAATTGGGGCAAAATAATTAGAATGGAAAATAATTAAAATTTTATAGTAATAAATAAATGCTTCTAAGATAAAATTGGGGCAAAATATAATAAAAAAGGGCCCAACCGGGATCGAACCGGTGACCTCTTGATCTGCAGTCAAATGCTCTACCACTGAGCTATGGACCCAATTTGAGTTTAATGTTAAGTTTAAAATATAATAATTAACTTTGTTTCACAAAACCTCCCGGCAACTTTTGGTTGACTACCGCTTAGAAATGTCGAGAAGAAAAAGCAGCAGTTTCGTTCACACAGCAACTTTGAAAAGCTACACTCCGTTGTACAATTCCGCCATTGTTGAGTACTTGAGTTAGAGAGAGAAACCTTTGTTAATTGAAAGAAGATGGTGTTAGTCACTGCTGTTCGTGATTACATCAATAATATGCTCCAACCCATTTCCGGCATGAAAATCCTCATTCTCGATTCTCACACTGTATGCTACCTTTCAATTTTTTTCATTTTTTTTAGTTATTAATAATATACTTATATACTATGCATTATTTATGTTATTGTTGTTTACTGGCTGAGAAATTTGGTCAGGATTGATAATTTCTTAGTTTTCTTGATTTTGCTTGGGTCGTAAACTATGTGATGCTAATTATTACTGGCTGAACATTGATCATCTTCTGGTACCTTTTAAGCAAGATTGTGTTATTCGTGCCAGTAATTGTTACTTCCTCTGTCCCGATCATTTGTTTTCTACTTTTGATTTTAGCACAAAGACTAGGTGGACCAAATTGAGTGTGGACTGTGGAGAATAAAAAAATAGAAACGTACAACCAAAATGGAATAGGTAAACAATTGACCGGACAGAGGGAGTATTAGATAAAAATGAGAGACTTTTGTTTGGACTCGCCAATAATTATCGTCTGAGACTGTATAACGGCCTTCTAGTGTTTGTTCATCTCATTTATCCTTATTGTTAAATGAGGTTGTTGATCAAGTAAGCACCTATAGACGAATAATAATGATAATGTACAAATAAAATAAGCCGCAAGCAAATAATAAGTTCAGACACTATATAGGGTCAATATCTAAGGCAAGACCCTTCCAGACGGACGTCAAATCACTCCACTTCACTATAAAGATAGTGTGAGTATAACATAACCGACCCTTACAACACTGAATTTGAACTACAGACAAGTAAAATTGGTAATAACACTAGAGTAACTATTGTATCATAAAACCAATTATAGTGCCTTACACTCAAATCCAGTTGAACCGTTACTTGTATCATAACCTCTTGTATGAAAATGTTGCTCGAGAAGGTTTTGTTAGTGATAGTGATCATGTAGACTATGGACTGGTGAAGACGGCGAACAAAAATATTTGATTTGTCAATACGTGGTTCAAGGTTAAGTAAGTCGTTTTATTGTAGCATGGTGATTAGGAGGTGTGAGGTGGCTGAGTTTGTCAGATTTTGGATTAATTCCTTGGTGAGCTAGCTTGTGGTTGTGACTTGTGAGCATCATATAAAATTGAAGTGCACTGAACATAAGAGGGTAGCACTTTTAGTGGTAGTATGGAATCAGCTGTAAGTATCTGAGTTGGATAGGATTTAATTTCAGAGTATTATGTGTGATTTAATATAATTATCATTGCTCTCAAGTGCGCAACTTTAAAACCTGTTAATTTATTTCAGGTTAGTGTTGTAAGTGTGGTCTATAGTCAGTCAGATCTACTAAAGAAGGAAGTGTTTCTGGTAGAGATGATAGACTCCATATCCATGTCAAAGGAATCCCTGTTGCATCTTAAAGCTGTTTGCTTTCTTAGACCTACGTCAGAAAATGTTCAACATTTGAGGCGTCAGCTTACTAGTCCAAGATTCGGGGAGTATCATCTTTGTAAGTCATTTATTTAATAAATCTCAGTGTTCGTGTGAATTTATACATGATTTCTTGACCAACATTTATTTTCACTTATTGCTTATTCATGGTTTTTTTCAGTGAGTTGATTATTCTCTGTACTGGTTTGACACCTTGACAGTTTTTTCCAACATATTGAAGGATTCACAGATTCAGATGTTAGCAGATACAGATGAACACGAAATTGTGCAGCAAGTTCAGGTACTAGATGCTTCTCAGTTCTCCCTGATCCCATTGCTAATAAGTAGTTTGACACTGAGAAAGGATTATAAGAAGTGAGTGACACAAGACTAATTTTTTAAGAGGCGATATTTAACCCCCTACATTTGAAAGGTAAAGACTCTTTTAAGGAACAAGAATACAAGACAGCAATATGATGGTCATCTGTAATACTGTTAGTTGAACATGCATGTTGATTGGCTGTAACTTGTATTGCTCGACATTTTGCTTAGCTGAGTTTTGCCAAATCTCTTGATCGTCAATCTATGAAGACTATCTGGAATTGTTTGTTTATCATCGCTATAATAATTTATATTACTGTATACTCCCGCTTTATTTGTTTTTATGTTGTGTTCGATACTTCCTTGTACATGTCAAATTACACATACTTGGAAATTACAGCTTAGTGTATTTTTTAGTCTTTAATTTGTCTTACTTGTGTCATCTTTTTTCTCAATTAGCATGATTTTTGTTTGTGAATGTGAAGATCTCAATCAATTATCTGTATCAAGTACATTTGATAAGTAGTAAAAGTGTAAAAGAGTCTCATTATTTGAGGTTCCTTTACACTTCCCTTTTTCTGACCACCCTAAACTTCTGAACATATTTTTCCTTTTTAAGCAAGATATATCTGTCTTAAAGGTGAACAAAACTTGACATTTCTCTATGAATTAGGCTTCATTAAAGGAAGGCAAGAATTTGTACCTTAGCTGTAAAATGATGTTTTTTTTTTGTGTCGATTCCTTTAAAGTAAGGATTATCAGCAAAAAAAAAAAAAAACTTACAAAATGAAGGAATTAGATGATAGGAAGTTTTAAGAGTGGTCAAATTAGTTCATTAATTTGGATTTTGCTGATACTTTTTGTGCTTAATGAGATTACAAAAGTTGAAACAGTGGCCTCACTAATTGATGTGATGCATAAGAAAAACTACATGGGGTTTCTTTAGATGGCCATAGTCACCTTATCTCCATATCATGTGACGTGGATCATCATCATAATCATTAGGGAGTATCAGATGTGTATTGCTCGCTCTTTCAGCTTATTAACCCAAGGAAGTTCATAATGACTAATGAGAGTTATGTAAACCTTACTTGCTTGCTGATAGTACTTCCTCCTTTCATTTGGAATATTGGATCCACTACATCTTTCAAAACTTAAATCACATATTTTGAAAATATAATTTAATCATATTTAATGGAGGGAGTTGTTGGTATCTATAATTTTAAGGAATTTATTGGAAGCTATATGCTAGCATATACTCATATCAGCTGGTCCTATTTATCTTGCTATCGTGTATCAATCTACTTGTTAGTTGTTATTCGAGAAGTGTCAATTCATGTACAAGTGTACCTAACGCTTTCTCCGTTTTTGTGTTTTGCTTGGCATCTGATAGTTTTCCATAATCTTATGCTGCAGGAACTTTATGCTGACTTTGTTTCTGTTGATTGTTGCCATTTTAGTCTTAACATTCCTTCAAATCACCTTTATATGGTTCCGGTTGGGATTAAATGTCGAGGGGTGCCGGCCTTGGAACGTTCAAATCTGCAGCACTACTATGATCTAGTTGTTCAGGGAATTTCAGCAGTTTTTTTGGCACTTAAACGGCGGCCCTTTATCAGATACCAACAAACATCGGATATTGCAAAATTAATTGCACAGAGTACTGCGGTAAGTACATTTGCTAATATTTTGTGCTCTAGAGCTCTACATCTCCCAGTAGATTATTAACTAGAAGGATGTGCACGAGGGAAATAAATCTACTTATGGGTTAATTGTTATAAAATCTTAAAGATAGACACGAGTTTCTTTCAATTGCTATTGGGTAATGTAACACTTGGTTTGTTGTTGACCTTGGTCTTCTAATCTTTTGAACAATTTTCTTGAGCCTTATTTGTTTTTGCCTTTATGGTTAGTCTTGAAGCGACTAAATTAGAGCATGCTATTTCAGAAATTTATGTATGAGCAAGAGCGTGGCCTTTTCGATTTTAAGAGGACAGATACATTGTTGCTCATTTTGGACAGAAGGGGTGATCCATTTACTCCTTTGCTAAATCAGTGGACGTATCAGGTACTGTGGTACTGACTCTGCTGAATCTGCATATGCTTCTGTGTAATGTTTTTAAGCTACCTACTACAATCTTTCTTCAATTCTTTAGTAGAATAGTAGCTCGAGTAACGAGTAGATTTTGCACCTTATCTAATTTGAAGTATATTATTTTCTTTAGGCAATGGTTCATGAATTGATAGGAATCGAAGATAACATAGTTGATTTGAGGAATGTTGGAAAGCTTCCCAAGGATCAGCAAGTGAGTTTGGTTTCATGATTTTGCAAAAACTTGGGTGACGACCGACAAAATTCCATGGTGACACGAGGCTGACTTTTGAAGTTTTGGGAGGGAGTTGTAACCTAAAGCTTTTAGAAGATCACCTTAAATCCTAAGAACTGATCCTTTTTCGCTGTAAAGACCATCTCATCTAAAATCTGTTTTTCATTTTGTCAGTGCATTGGTTATCATTTTACTTTGTTCCGTAGGAGGTTGTGCTGTCTTCTGAGCAAGATGCTTTTTTCAAAGCTAACATGTATGAGAACTTCGGAGACATTGGAATAAATCTCAAAGAAATGGTGGATAAATTTCAGCAAACTGCAAACAGTAATCTAAGTATCCAGACAATTGGTAAATGCGAAATAATATAGTAATGTACACTTAAACACATCTCCGTTCTGCCAAGTCAATGGATATGTCACAGTGATTATGTAGACATGCTTATCGCTTTTGCTTATGTATTTTCCATTGGTATGGTTTTAGAGGAGTTGGCCGGATTTGTTGATAACTACCCCGAGTTCAGAAGAATGCATTGTAATGTCTCAAAGCATGTGACATTGTTGACGGAAATGAGAAAGATAGTCGAGGACAGAAAGCTTATGTTAGTTTCACAAACCGAACAAGACTTGGCTTGCAATGTGGGCAAGGCTGCAGCATTTGAGGTTATTATATCCTCTTCTGTGCTTAAATTTGTCTCTTCTATATAATTGCTTGTGAACCATTGTAGAAGAGATCCTTTAAGTTATATCTAGCTTTTCTGCTCGGTATAATATGAGGTGAGGCGGTAATTATACAAAAGATTATATCTTCCTAATCTGCTTCCTCAAAGATTCGAGAACTTAATAGGATATCAAAAGATGAGCTGGTCTTTGGCAGCCTGATGTATCTCTGTTCAAACTTGTTCAATTCACCCTGACTTTCTAAGATATTATGCGAAATCCCACACCCTGTCCTTGTATCGTGGATTCATCTTTGGTCATTGTGATGCTCGCATTCCTACCCTTTGACTGCACTATTCAGCTATATATGTTTATGACTGCACTATTTAGCTATGTATTTAATTGATCTGTGAAGGATAGAGTGACCTGTTTCTGCCTCATTTCATGCTGACATTTCTGACCTCTATGAAGTATATATTATCAATCTTTAATGGTAGCAGATGTGAGCTAGCTGAGCTTAGCTCGTGAAGTCATTGAGTAATGGTAGTCATGACCGGGGTTCAAAATCTGTCAGCATCTATACTGCCCTTGTGGCTTTCCTTATACCAAAAAATAATAATCAGTATTCGCCTTCATAATTCTCTTAGTTTATTATTTTTAGAAAGATGATGATAAAAACCAAATTTCAATGCTTTCTGTTTTTGACTCTCTGTATACAGAAATTATTCATTGCGGTTTTTAATTTTCTTTTTTTTTTTTCTTTTTGCGCGTATGCAGGTTCTGACAAATCTTATAAACAATGACAATGTGTCTGATATTGATCAATTAAGATCGCTTATGTTGTATGCTTTGCGCTATGAGAAGGAATATCCTTCAGGGGAATTAATACAACTCTCCCACAAGCTGTACTCAAATACGAAGAAGCACAAGGGTGGAGTAATGCCACTAGGGGTAATACACTTAAAGGAGCTCATTCTGCATCACATGTTTGTTTATGGCATTTCCCTTTTCTTTCTCCTTCATAAAGATCTACTGTGCATAGGTTTATCATTAAGTAGTAGTCTTAGATTCATTTGGCGTTTTTGTTCTTCCATTACTGCAATTACACAAGTTTTGTCTCCGTTTTTGTTCCTGTTGAATGTGGTTTATGTTTGTTCCCACACTTCTAGAGGTGTTCGTAGTCTGATGGGTACCTGTCTCTCAACTCTTTTGCCGGTGGCAGTACGTGCATATTCTTGTGAGACAGGCATCTGTTCATGATCATACCTGGGATTTATTTCGAAGCCGAGATCTCACCAACATTGTTCATAACATGGCTAGTGGATTGAAGGTTCGTAACATTGGTTGGAGAGTGTGCTACTTTAATTTTTGTAGTATAGTGTATAGCTTGAGGCTTATCGGTTGGCAGAAAATAGCTAATCTGTGTTCTGAATGCAGGGGTAAGGTTGTGTACACCTAACCCCCTGCTTCGCCATTTCCGGAAACCGGTGAGGTAGTGGGGTGATGTTGTTGTTTACTTGTATAGCTGGAGAAGTATCTTATCACTGGAATTTGCGAATATAGGGAGTTGAAAATGTGTATACCCAACACCAGCCTCTTCTATATAAGACTATGGAAAGCATTTCCGAGGGGCAGTTGAATGATGCTGATTACCCAGTCGAAGGGAATCATTTTCAGCAGGGCAGGTAATTATTACTCTTTTTCGAAACTGTAACAGGAAAATAATTGTTTAATAAATGAAACATGATACTGTACTGTAAATGTTAACTTGTAACACTGTAGAAATTAATGTACAAAGTTAACATTGGTTGACCACCAAAATCAAATGGAAAGAAATTTACGGTTGGATATCAGTTTCGTGAGTTATGATTCAAGTAATTTGGAGAAATACTTATGACTGGTTTTACATCCATTTCTTCTCACTTTAAATGTTCCATAGTTCTCATGATTTGAGCTAAATTTATCTTCTAAAGGACAGCATTTCTGACATTCCCTATGAATCCATGAAATCTGCCGGCATTAACTGACTTCTAGTAATATTTTCTTTATGCAGACCACAAGATGTTGTCATTTTTATGGTTGGTGGGACAACGTATGCGGAATCACGTGCTGTTGCTCTGTTTAATTCCAATAACTCTGGGATTCATTTTATTCTAGGAGGCACGACGATTCTCAATTCTGAGAGGTATTTTTCTACTCCCTCAATTCTGAGAGGTATTTTCGGTTCTACCCGCCATAGATGAAATTCTATGAAGGTTTAGGGTAGGAATAGAACAACATTATGTGTGTTTACAGAGGGCTCCAAAAAATGCCTAGGGTAAGAGAAGTTGGATGTTCGTGGCCGTATCCTGCTATTAATAACAAATACATATCATTTTTGGATGATGCAATATGTAAATTGTGCTGAGAAATGCATCAAGAGACTTTTCCTTCACAGTAAGGAAACACAAGCACTTATTAGTAAATAGTAATCCAGTTTACTTTCCATCATAATCAAAGAGCAAGGAGTAATGAGTCTTGGACTCCTTTGCAAAAAGTAACTACTTAAGAGTACCAATCATGGAATTAATTATTGTTCGCAACACTGCAGTGCAATTGAGTCGACAAGATTTTGAAAGTTGGCGGGACAGTATTTTGAGGCGGTATCAACCGCGCTTATGCGCTATGGCCAAGATGAAGTTGTGATGACCAATGCTATGAGTCACTCTCAGTCTCTCAGTTGTCTAGTATTAATATGGGAAAGTCGAAACCATAGGGCTAGTTAAGACAATTTTCTTATCTATTTTGGTTGAACGTAGGTTCTTGAAGGACGTGGAAGAAGCTGGGGGACTAATGCGGGCAAGCATTCTTTGTGGTTATTGAAGCACAAATTAACATGAGGCTATAGTTACTTGCATCCTCCTTCATTGTCGCCTCCCTCTCTGTTGGGTTTCCAAGACCGGTTACCCAGCTCTTGAACCATGCGTATTTGGTTGGTACAGTTTCTTCCTACATAATAATGATCACTCCTCTTATTCTTAATTAGTTTTTTGTTCGGGTTGAATTGTACGTGTGATCAAATTTTAGTTGTCTTGTATGTACTCTCTGACTCTTCCGTCTATGAAATACTTTCAATTTTCACTATTTGGTTGTTTCTGAATTACCTTTCAATGTCTCACTTGTATTTCATGCTCCTTAAATCGTACAATTTTCATATTTCGGAAAGCACAAAAACTTCAGAGAGACGCTGGATGGTCTAGTACATTTATGTGTGGCCTAAGTTTTTCGTTTGTTTGGTCTCGGTGCTGACATCTACTTCTATGATGTGATACTCTTACCTTCATTTCAATCGGTTGTTTGTCACTTTAACAAAACTCCTATCATGATCTGAAGCATATAAAAAAAAACTTAATGGAATCGAGTGACTAGTGATCGTGAATCGTGAATCGTGAATCGTGAACCGTGTGCAGATTTGACCTCTTAAGACAAGATTGACTCTTGCATTACCAATGTAGTATAACTTATCACAACTTTTCAACTATTTGTTTAAGTGTATCTCGCATCTCAAAGTTTTCACCCATAAACTTCTTCTAGTGATATGTTTACACTTCCTTTATTTTGTGAGAGGGAAATAAAGCAAGTGTAAACATATCACTGGAACGGAGGGAGTATTATTTATACTCGCAGAAGTCATAGTAAACAAGCTTGTGATGACCACAAGCGAGACTTGCTGAATAAGTAAAGAGGTTCATGAACTCGAGAGGATTAATAACTGGTGGGTTTTTAATAAATCGAAAACACGTATTAGAGTGTAACTAAACTATGTAACTATGATATTTTCATATTGAAGTGGGGTGGGTGAATATATAATTTTTTCGTATTATGTCAGCACTTACCTATACAAATGCCACTACTACATCAGCCATAGCCTGTCAGAAGTTTACGCACGATAATATGGTTTTTTAAATCACGACTTTGCTGATACAGATCCGATCCGATTTCATTTTCGTATATATAATTTTTTCGTATATCCGGCTTCTGTATACCCGGATACAAATTTGGACGTACATTTTCAGCTTTTGCTTTCACGATAAATGATACTCCCTCTATTTTTTTATATATGACTTTCTCACATTTCGAGACACTCCCTTCTCTCTTCAATATCTCTTAAAATATAAGACTAAATATTATGATATGTATACTCATATGAAAGAGTTTTTCGTAAGGAATTTAATGGTACCATTTTTATATTTTTTGAA
>LHUT01005507.1:8459-21164 GCA_001412135.1 Silene latifolia subsp. alba | reverse complement strand
AAACGCTAGAAGGAGGGCTTGAACCTCCGACCTTGTGGTTAACAGCCACACGCTCTAACCAACTGAGCTATTCCAGCTATTATTATTATTATTATTATCTTTTTATTTTTATTTCAGTTCAAGTCAGTTCAGCTCTATTAAGTTCAGTTCAGTTCAGTTCAACTCCATTAAATTCAGTTTAGTTCAATTCAGACAATTTCAGTCCAAAAGAACATAACCTAATTGTTATCTTATTTACCCTCAAGTTTATTTCTCTCTTTTAAGTTGGTGTGTTTTCATGTGACGACAGTAGACAATACATAACATAACCCAATTCAAAACGCAACAAATCCCTCCCTCTTTCGTCTTTGGCCAAAAAGGGGGAAATATCAAATTAACAACCACCATCTCTCAAACAAAACACATTCTTACTTCTACTTGTTACTCTCTCCTTATTCTAGGGTTTCCAACACCCTCAATTTTCGCAATTCTCACTCTCTTTCTCTCTCTACATTGTTGTTGCATGAGTATCATCATCATCATCGCCGGCGAAATCTGACGTCACTTGCCGGCGATCCGTCGTCGGCGATGTCCGCCAAACCATCCCGCTCCACCCCTACTAGATCGGACCTTTCTAAAGACTCGCTGGTCAATTTTTCTCATGAAAATAATTTTGTTCTTTTGATGAATTTTTTGTGAATTTTAGTTGTTGATTAATTTGAATTTGATGAGCAGACGATGAATAGCGTAGAAACAAGTATGGCGCCGAAAGATATTATAACGGTCATTGATTCGTTGAAGCAAGAAGTCGAAGCTCAACGCCTTGTTTATCTTCAGGTGCATTTTTGTTTTTATCTTTTTTTTTTTTTTTAACATACATTGTTAAATTGGTTGTATGATTTAGAGTTTTAGCGAAAATTTGATGGAGACGGTAATATGATTATTAAGCTTATGTTCGATGAGATGATCTGAGAGTAACTCTCAGCTGAGGGAGGTGCATTGCTGAACAAAAGTGTATATTTGATGAGACGATACGAGAATAATTCTCCGCTGAGGGAAGCACATTGCTGAATGCCAATTTAGCTTGGTCGTATCTCTTACATATGGAAATTTATATGTCAGCGCCAGTTTGGTTTTGTTGCATTTCTTAGATATAGGTAAATTAATATGTGAACACATTGAATACAAATTTGATGGAGTTGGTAATATGATGAGACGAGCTGAGAGTCAGTTGAAGGAGGCACATTGCTGACTGCTGAAGCTTATATTTGAGGATACGATTTGAGAGTAATCTCAGCTGATATAGGAAGTATAATATGTGAATGCATTGAGTACAAACAGAATGTATATCTTATCTCATTGTATGAAAAGTAGGTATGATATGGAAACTAGGACAAAATTTATTCGCATTTTATACTATACAAATAGGTAGCTTTTGCCCTCCCTGAACAAATCTGCGTGCGTAATATACTTCAAATGGATGTAAAAGTGAGATAGCTAAATGTATTATTATGTGAATGCCAAGATAAAGGTCATATATTCGTTGAAGCTAGAAGCCAAAGCTCAGTGCCTTGTTTATTTTAAGGTGCATTTTTGTTGTTGTCTTTTTTTTTTTTACATACATTGTTAGAGTGGTTGTAAGATTTAGAGTTTTAGCGAAATTGATGGAGCCAATAGTATGATGAGACGAGTTGTGGAGGTCCATTGCTGAATGCCGAAGCTTATATTTGATGAGACGACAACTCTCAAATTAGGGTAAGGGAGACACATTGCTGAATGCCGAAGCCTGTTGAAATTCCAGTCGTTTCCTTACCAAAAATAGAAAAGGGACAATAAAGTTGGAAAAAAAAATGAGACGGAGAAGGGGACAATAAAGAATGAAGGGAGTACTAAGTAATTTATTGTGAATTCTAAAGTAAAAGTGAAGGTGATAATGCTAATATCAACGAAACAAAAATAATAATAACCCTTCATAGTGTTAGTTACTAGTTAAACATAATCAAAATATCAAGAAATCAACTAACCCTTCATAGTGTTAGTTCACCCACTAGCCACATTCTTCAATAGGCCATACCCGAAACTAAACACAGAAATGATGGCTAACTTCAAAACCATGATTGACTTCATTATCAAAAACCTTGTGAGCCATGATTTTGGAGAAGACATATCCCGGGTGCATAATGATTTTACATCTCTTACTCCATTCCAAACTCTCGAATTTGACTAGGTTAACTTTGGATAAGGTCAGTTTTTGGCGGAGAAAAAAGACGGTAAAAATCGAAATATGTCTCGTGCGAAATCATGGCGACAAGGGTCTTGATAATGAAGTCGACCATGGTTTGAAGTTGGCCATGGTTTCTGTGTTTTGTTTGGGGTGTGGATTATGGTGGAATGTGGCCTTCGGATGAAAGTGTATTAAACTTGGTTTCCTGTTATTCCGGCACTGTTTAGTTAGGGACTAAGACTATGAAGTGTTGTTTTTATTTTTGTTTGATTGACGTTGCGCATTATCATTTATCACCATTCACTTAGAGCTCACAATAATTTATTTAGTACACGTATATTCTGATTTTATTGTCACCCTTTTCCTCTCAATTTTTTCCAAATTAATTGTCCCTTTCTATTTTGGGTAAGGAGAAGAATGGATTTTCAATATGATCTCCTTCTCCATCACTAAATATATGTGAAAAGTATATTATGTGAATGCATTGATTACAATTTATACAAACAGAGTGGATATCTTATTGTATGAACACTTGGTATTTATATGGAAATTAGAACAAAAGTTTATTCGCGTAATATACGATACAATAGAGGTAACTTCTGCCCTCCTTTTTATTTTTCCATTTTCTATTTTAGACACATAATAGTAGATGGAGGAGCAACTTTTTAAATACGAATATGGTTTATTATAGATTCGATAAAAAAGAACCCCCTTCTAAACTTTAGTTGCTACGTGATATGCTTAAGATATGCTATAATGAGGCTTTGTTGGAAAAAAATGAAGTGTGCAACAAACTCGCCAACACCTAATTAATTAGTTCCTATTTATTCAATGATATGTTAGCGTTTGAAAGTATTTTCTTTGGTCATGGTAGTATAATTTTGTGTGTTCTGTTCATCAGAAAATAATGGAAGAAAACAAGCAGAAACTGTCTAGAGCGACATTGATGATGGAAAGACAAAATGCCATGAGTAACAACACAGATAATAGTGGCGCTCTATTGATGAAGAGACAGATGGACGCAATTAATATGCAAATTGGGGGCGACGCAAGTAGCAGAGAGAATGATTTCAGTGGCTCGCAAGAAGATACAGCAGTTCTTCTAGGTACAAATGTCCCTGTCAAGAATTCAGTTAGACCCATCAGACTTCCGGAAGCGAAGAGATTACCACCTTATACTACGTGGATATTTTTGGACAGGTGTGTTACATGTTGCTTTTTTTCATGGCTTTTAGCTTCAAGTGCTGTATGGCCCTCGGCAGGTGTAGAACCTCTTGTTTGTTGTGTAGATCGCTCAGGAGTGCAGTGTTTGCCATATTTTACCTAATTTGATATTAATGCATAACATTTGATTCCCCATATGCTCTTAATAACGTGTTTAATATCTAGATTTTAAGCAAGCACCATAATAGATTACGTTCTAACCAATATGCGATTCATTTGAGGTTGAGCGAATTTGGTAATCGTTGTTTGCCATATGCTCTTGTATTAGATATTCTCACATGTAAGACCAATAATCCTTATATATTCCTTGTTTAATTATAGAGTTAGTGGGTTGTTCTATATGGTGTTGCGCCTTCCTAGGCCCTTTGTTGTGAAGTATCTAGAGTGTTCTAGCTTGAATGTCTTCACGTGATAAAATCTGATGCATTAAGGCTGTCTTTTGTGGAACTGTTAAAATGTGATATACCCTTGTAAAATATTACTCCCTCATCTTTAAACTTCACCTCTCAAATAATGGTAAACGGGGTGTATTGGGAAAAGGAAAGGAATATCTTTTTTTTTTGTTTAATTTCTGTCATGGGCAGTTACGCCTGCACTCCTATATGGTAGTGAGTGTTGAATGTTGGGCAGTATAACATGGACATGTACAAAAGATGAGGGTAGCTAGCTGAGATGTGTATGCTTCGCTGGATGTGTGGCCGCACAAGAAAGTGGGCGTTGCGTCGATTGAAGATAAGATGAGGGAGAACCGTTTAAGGTGTTTTGGTCATGTACGACAGAGAGCACCGGAGGCACCTGTGAGGAGAATTGAGAGTGGAGAATTGAGAGTTGGGAAATGGATAACATTGTTAGGGGAAGGGGAAGACCGAAACAAACATGGATAAGGGTGATCGATAACGATGAGTGTTTTGGGAATCAGTGAGAGTATGTCGAGGGATTGGGTATTGTGGAGAGGAAGAATCCATGTTGAAGATTTAGTTTGAATTTTAGATATTTCCTTATCTTTTACGTTTTTACTTAAATATTTATTTATTTTATTTTTAAAAATGACTTTTACTCTTTTGTTTTACAAATCCGTTTTGCCACTTTAACCTTTAAACTTGGTTCACGCTTTTCTTATTTTTATTTTAGTTTTTACAAACACACTTGTTTTGTTTACCTTTTATCTACGTTCTTTTCCTTTGTTTATCTACCTTTGACCGTATTGGTGGTTATTCAAACCTTCACGGATTCGGATGATGATTCATGTTAGCCGACACTAAGGCTTTGTTGTTGTTGTTGTTCCCTTAATTTTATACATTTACTGAGTTCCTTTTTAGGGTCTGCCACAGTCAACCATATTTGAACCTGCTTTCTTTGGACATCTTAATGGTGTTCACAAGTTCATCCTAGTTCGGAATGGCAATAGAAGATATGATGTTTACTTAATTACTTACCTTTTTGAGGTGTTGTTAGTGTGACGTGATTTCCTGTGGAAGGTTTACACCGTACGATCTATGGAGTATTATACAAGGATATTTAAGGAACACATTTTAAACAGACACAATACCCGTCGACCGTTCCTTTTATATTAGCGAGAACATCCCACTAACTTTGGAGTAAGGTGTCCACACTCCACAAAGGTAAAGCAGGGGGATACAGGAACATGGCATAGCCCATTGAGTATTTTCTTGACAGCTAATTGGGATGTTATATCAATTAGGGGAACAGTTATCTTTAGGGCGAGGTTTAAGCTTTTTTTTTTTTTCAATGCAATGACCTTTGAAGTTCTTTCCGTAGTCTTGGAAGATGTTTTTCATAGAAGCTCGAGCATTTGCTGTAAACATGTAACCTCTTTGGGGAATACCAACGGCTTTTCCACAAGTATGTTTTTGATTCATTTCATCAAGCCAGAAGAGAAAATAGTGTTAGGCAGATTGCTAAGGAACTTGCAATGGTCACTCCCCTTCTTGTCCACTGCTCTCTGTGTTTGTGTCTGGAGGTAGTTCTGTATTTTGGCCTCATTTGGAGCTAGTGTCTCTCAAGCTTGGCTGTTGGTAGGATTGTCTGATGTACTTATCAGTTCAGTCTTTTCCTGTTCTGACTTTCTTCCGTTTCCTTAAAAAGACATTTTGAAAGATCTTTTTATTTTTTATTTTGAAAACCTGAATTGTTGGATCTTTTATCCAGATTTATGTTGAGTCAAACTCAAAGGGGAGAACCTTTAACTTAGCAGCATTGGAGCGTGCAAGTGTTAGTCTGAGCTTCTAGGTAGCTCATCCCTTCATTACTGTTTATGTAATGTCTCCTCCCTGTTAAGGATGAATTAATATGTCATTTTACTGTTGATGTTTAACAAAAAAATCACTGTAAACGTTACTGTTTTTTGAAGAGTGGGTGTTGTAGTCTTCTTGGTTTGGTGACTCTTCGGGTTAGAGTTGACTAGTTTTGGTTACATTTGTGTCACCTACTGACCTTAGGTTTTTTTATTTTTTATTTTTTTTTAATATTGGACATGCAAGTATCTGACAGGCATTATATTCAAAATATCAAATTGCATATTTTATTTTTAATGATTTACTCCCTATCTTTCACTTCTCATCTAAATATACTATGGTTTACAGCTTTACATTTCAATGATTCATCAATTTCACCTGAAGGTTTCTTCGTAGGGGTTCGCATGTGGTTATGCATACCAAATTGTATTAAGATTTTTGCATGATACTATAGCAATCAGCCAATCACACAAATAGGATATGAGACTAAGGATTGGGTGTTGTAGTCTCATATACCTCTGAAGATGACCCAAACAATCTTTAAAAGGTCTTTAGAGAGGATGTTGTTGAATGTCAACTTGTTTATGTTTTCAGTTAGAAAAGGAAGCTCATGTCAAAGGAGTTCCAGTAGGACAAGCAATCGACATAGAAATTCCCCCTCCGCGCCCTAAAAGGAAACCAAGCAATCCTTATCCTCGCAAGACTGGTGCTGTTTGTTCCCCAAATGCTCAGGTGAGAGCAAAGGATGTGAAACATACATCATCCTGTCCTTCACATTCTTCACAACAGACCGCAGACTTGGAAAAAGAACCACGATCTGAGGTATGCTTCATCCTTCACTTTTGTCTTATTGACGTTTTACTAGTCTCCTGTGAGACCGTTTTACTCTAAAATTGGTGAAAATGAATCCGTCCACAAGGGGATCATGACTTTATATGCTTGTGTAAGGTGGCCTTAGACAAGAATAAGTGTTCTTAATTAGCGGCACTTAATTATTGATCGACTGAAACGTGCTGCCAATGATGGGGAACAAAAAATTTACGCCTTTACTCTGTTCCAGGAAACCCCGTCTCCTTTGGGACCACCTTCTAAAGAAATCCCCGCCAGTGTTGCAGAAGCAACAATTCAGTTATCAAATTTGGAGTTTGTGCCAGTGAATAAACCATCTGTCAACCATACGACAAGTGAATCTCATGTTGATGATGGCCCTAACATATATCATAAGCCTGACAAACCCGATTCTGTTGAAATAGTTCAAAATGATTCAAGTGAGATTTTAGTATAGCTTTTTCTTGAACTTTTTACAAAAGTGTCTACTTTATTGGCTTATTACCAAAGATATAAGCTGATAGAGTTAAAGTGCCAGGTAGAAGTTTTCGCAGGCATGCTTCGGTTCAGATTCTTGATGGATGCCAAGAGGCATGTAGCCAGGGTCTTTCATCAGATGTTTCTTATCAAGAACCAAGAGTTCAAATGGAGATTGTGGGCCACCCTGGGTTATATAGTAAACCAGCAGTTTCAGGTGCCGTAGAAAGCCAGAACAGCACATCGAGATCCAGTAATCATCAAATCTACCCGGGTTTTCATCCTCCATTTGACCCTTTACCCAGCAATCAAGAAGGCTACTCCTCATTTCTGCAAATGACATCGACCTTTTCTAGTCTGGTTGTGTCTGCTCTCCTTCAGAATCCGGCTGCCCATGCTGCAGCAAGTTATGCAGCTTCTTTATGGCCTAGCACAAATGTCGGAAATTCAGAAAGTTCTATTCCTGGCAACAATGATGGGGTTGCTCCTCGGCCAATGCACCCAACTCCAAGTATGGCAGCCATTGCTGGAGCCACTGTGGCAGCTGCTACTGCTTGGTGGGCCGCCCATGGATTGTTACCATTTACTCCTGCTTTCCATTCTGGGTTCTCAGTTCCTCCTGCCTCCATACCTACTACTGTAGGTAATGTTGGCCAGAGTTCAGTGGCTTCTGAAGAGAAGGAAGCTAAAAAATCCCAGATTCCTGACTCTCAAGTTCAGCAGCCGGAGCATTCAGCTTCAAATTCAGGAAATTCCGGTGAAATAATGGATATTGAAGTAGTAGCCACCGATCCCAACGGCGTTTCTTTGATAAATGAACAGAAAGAGGGAAGCAAAGGCAAGAATAAGAAACAGGTAGATCGATCTTCTTGTGGTTCTAACACACCTTCAGGTAGTGATGCTGAAACTGATGCTTTGGGGAAGAACGTCAAGGAAAATGAAGAATCGAATGAAGCTGACTTAAATAATTATAACAGTGAACTTAACGTCCGCCGACTCAAACTTATTGGCAACATACCTGAAAACTGGAAAGAGGTCTCTGAAGAGGTAATTGCTCATTCTCATTTCCATATCTCAATCCTCATATAAGTTAGTCTTGTGCGAGGCTATGGCATATGTGAGACTAGAGCAATTGCATAGTTCGAGTGTTTCTCATCTAACTACGTGGTGTTCAATTGATTCGTCTTACACTCTTACATATTAAAGTAATAAGACCTTCTCATATAAGTTTGTATTAGACCCGTGGAAAGCAACCCGACCTGATTGACCCGACCCGTCCTGAAAAGACTGACCCGAGCTACATCACCTGAATGCGACCCGAAAACCCGAATTGACCGGACCCGACCCGAGTTTTCTTGACCCGCAGCTAACCCGACCCGAATATGACCCGATCCGAAATCACCAAACCTGAATATGACCCGACAAAATATAACTAATTGAACCGAAAAGACTTCAAATGGCTATTTATCTATTATTCATTGAGCTAAAAGTGGCTTGACCCGAAACAACCCGACCCGCTTCACCCGAAACAAACCCGACCAACAAACCCGAAACCCAAAATGACCCATCCCGACCCGAATTAACCTGAAATCAATGAGAGACCCGAATTAATCGAACCCGACCCGTTTTGCCAGGTCTAGTTTGTATCCCATAAATGGTCATCGAACTGTATGATTTTTGTCATTCAAAGCTGTCTCTTGTGTAATTGAACACTTAAACATCTCAGGGTCGCTTGGCATTTCGAGCACTCTTCTCGAAAGGGAGATTGCCACAAAGTTTTTCACCCCCGTCGAATAATTGCGATAAAGAACAAAAAATTACCGATGGTGTTGAAGATCAAGGACAATATGCAACACAAAGCAATAACGAAGCATCACCGTCTCTATTGGATCTCAATAGCAATGCCTGGGAATGTATTTCTAGTAATCAAGACAACGAGGAAACGGGCTCAATAGGTCAGAGTAATGATGGTTTTTCCCAGGGGAAACTGACGAGTAATAGAACAGGTTTTAAGCCGTACAAGAGATGCTCAGTGGAGGCTAGGGAAAGCAGAATGCTGAACTCGACCAATCCCGAGCAAGGAAACTGTTCCAAGCGGTTACGCTTAGAGGGGGACGCTTCACTCTGACCATCTAGTGTCGTACAGAATACGTGGATGTGACTGATGAACGCTCTCCGAGGTGTCGTCATTCTCCTGGTTTATTTATCTTAATTGAGTTCTTTAAAACATTTATGAGACTTTTCGTGTTTCGTGTACCATTACAAGACTGAATTATTCTATCTTTGTTTCTTATATCTCTACGCATATAAATCCATCATAGACTCGAAATCATTATGTTCATAAAAACTGATGTCACGCTGAATAAATCTAATATGATCTCTATTTTTTCTAGTACTACACTTCTACAAAAAAATATTATCTACTCCATTTATTTGTTTACCTTTTTTTTTTTTTTTTTGGAGTTATAACAAGTGATTGGGACAGAGGTAGTACTCTGTAACTATTCTCTGCTAGGGGAACTCATTTCTAAATGGCAACTGTTAGGATTATGCTTGGTTGATGATGCCCAGTCCTTGACCATTTAATCGTGTGCTTCTTAAGTTCTATATTGTAGATATGAAGCTCTCAATTTATATGCCAAGACTGCCTAATGGTGATGATCAAGAATCAAGAAAGCCTTAGTTTAGAGTTTGATGTTGTAAGCTTAATAGTTTAACTTGTTTAGTTACTTTAGTGTTTGCAAAACCACAATACAAGCTACTGTCGTTTCTGGTTCAATCAAATGGAGATTTTTTTGAAAAAGTCAACAATTGTCAATCCTCTAAAAGACTTTTGTGTTTTAAAAGGATACCATATTTTAAATGTAAAAATCTCGTTTATTTTCAAATTAATTGAAAGGTTAATCTTGTCGCAAATTATATTTCTTTAAATGAGTCTTTTACCTTTTTCTTTAAGAGCATATTATTGAGAAAGATCTTTGCAAAGCATTCGTGCATTTAAAGCTTTGTTTTTTAAAAGTGTTGTCAAAATCGTTTTTACGTTTTAAAATCTTCACTTGTTATAAAACTGAAAATCTGCTTTAATCAGTTCACTATACTGTAGGATCTAAACTTGTTCCATTATCTCGTATTTAAGTCGTAATTGTTGATTTCAATATTCATTAAGTGAATTGAGATTCAAATCTTGTGAGATAGAATAAAAACTCTGGAAGCGGGTAGCTTTGAAGTTTTGAGTATTTGTCGACTGTCATTGACGATGGATCCGTTAAACGTGTGCTCATTTGCGCTTTTGAGGAGGAACTGTTTGCAGCCTCACCAGAAAATCATTTTCTTAAGAACTTGATGCTGTATCAAGGACGCCTCCTTCAAACTGCCAACGCGGATTTGTAGAGGTTCGATCAGTTAGTTACACTCTCGATTCACAGACGAATTCACAGTAACACTAAAGGATGAAGATAAAATGTCAAACTTTTGTATGTATCAATTTATTGGTTTAAACTCGAAGACAACAAACTCGTGAATAGCACAAATCAAGATTCGAGAACGAAATGTTGGAGGGTGAGAATTATGACTACTGAAATTATGTTATTCACAATAAATTTCGGGTTTGTGTCATTGCATCGTAAATTTGTAACGGCTTTATGAAGATTTCGAAGGTTATTATTAGCGTATTTTAAGGTGTATTCCAAATTTTGGTCGTGAATAATTTCTCTCAGTTTAACAAATTAAGATATCCAGAATAGATAACATATTTTAGACAGTGATAATCCTTGATGAATCGATTCCGTATAATACTCTATTTTTCTATGACAAAATAATGAAATTTGAGAAGAAAAAAAAAAGGGTAACAAATCAAAGAGAAAAGAATGATCTTATCTGAAATGAGAGATGATTGGTTGCCTAGCCCGCAGCACAGGTGCTCTACCCTCGCCTGAGTCCACCCGATTTAGACCCGCGTGTGTGATGACCGCCGAGATAATTTCCGAAGATGATGATAATATGATGCTCTACCACAAACAAATCACTAACCCAATTTTGTAAAACTTCAAAATGCAACACAAACATTTGTCACAACTCATAGCAAATATAACAAATATAGATTTTCATCAAATTGGCAAGTAATTCATGTTTGTTGAAGGGAGGTTCAACTTTATTTCAGTGTCCTATAAATCCTCTAATAAGGCCACATAAGATTTACACACTTTTATCAAACTTTTGACCATTAGTTATTTAGTTAACTACTATTCCTTGAATATTTCTCCCTTTAAAATATCTCTTCTAAAACATCTTCCCTTGGTCTCCTATCACTTGCATTATTCCATTACAATCTTTGTGTTTTCAGGTAAATTTCACCTTTTTATGATAATATTTGCGAAAGAACAATGATAGCATGCCACCGGGTGGTACTTACATGTAAAAGGGTGTTCAGTATCAACGGGTGGTGCTATCTCATGCTCCTTTGCGAAATATGGTTTGATTTAGGGTTTGTTCGTGTAGATGTGTAATGTCGTATCATTTCTCATTTCTCATATGTCACTCTCGCGTTACATGAATGTATCGTAACTTTATCAGTTAAATTAACTGATATTTATATTCAATTTAAGTTTAGTTGATGTTGAAATAAAAAGTCCTCATAGACATCTTCCTTATTTTAAGATGACTAATTCATAATCACAATTGTACATCAGAAATGGCTGAAGAAAATGTTACAAAAGAAGAAGCAATGGGCGTCATTTCACCACGACCACCTGCACGTTTGAACGACCGGATTCTATCGTCTATATCCCGGAGATCGGTCGCAGCACATCCGTGGCATGATCTTGAGATTGGTAAGTTCAAATACAATACATACATGAATACATGATACATAACATAGAAATGAACCTTTTATAAGTTATACTTGATGAAAAAATGTTGCAACTTCTATAATTGCAGGACCTGAAGCACCAGGGACCGTCAATTGTGTAAGTTCTTAATCTTACATATACTGAAACTACTAATTAATTCAGAGGTCTCGTGACACTCTGAGAGACGGTCTCACAATAAGTTTATTGAAACTTGAGAGACTATTTTACAATTTTAAGAAAAAGTGGTATTAAACGTAATAAAATAGGTACAAATCATGATTAAACATAAAATAAGTACATTTATTATATAAATGGGTACGAAATTACTATGTTACGATCAACAATAAAAGCGTCACGAAATACAAATAAAAGGGTACGGAAAACTGGTGTCTCAATAACTTATTGAATAACCGTCTCTCCCAAGTTTTAGTGAATTAATTATGTAATTCAGTTGTTCCGAAAATAACATTTGTGTTCGATATGGTAATAAGAAGAATTTACACCAATACCAATTCACATTTAAGACCGTCTTAATTTAAGATGGCTCTCATAACCGAATTAACTAAAGGTGAAAATAAAAAAAGGTTGTGAGATGTCTTAATTTAAAACGGTCTGAAGCAAGATCTACTAAAGAATTTATAAGTCGTGTTTGCTGCTAACGTATGAGGTGATATAGGTTATTGAGATCACAAAAGGGAGCAAGGTCAAATATGAACTCGACAAGAAAACCGGTATGATTAAGGTAATAAAACGACTTCAAGAACCTTGTCGAAAATGTGAAGTATATGTCTTATGCAATGCTTGAGGTGGCAATCGGGTCGGGTTTGGGTCGGGTCACGTTGGGTCGGGTCATATCGGGTTCGGGCCATAT
>LHUT01005505.1:0-10683 GCA_001412135.1 Silene latifolia subsp. alba | reverse complement strand
CATTTCACCAAAAAAAAATAAAAAAAAATTAAAAATTTTCCGGCTCAAATAATTTAACCTATAAATCGGGCTTAAGAACGAGCCTATTGTAGCAAGAAAAGGGTTTTAGGCGTGATAAGGCCGGGTGATGGATCCCGGAAAATGTAATTTGAAGAGGAAGCGAACAAGGAGGATGAGAGTAATGGAAGAATGAGGAGCAACAAGAAGAAACCGAAAGCAGGATCCATACTCACACTCATTCTCCTCATCATCACTCTCCTCGTCTTCCTCGTCTATGCCTTCTCCTCCTTTACCTCTTCTCCTATCCCCTTTCCTAAATTCCCAAAATGCCCTTCCCATGAAGGAGAAAAGTTCCTTTGGTACGCACCCCACAGCGGGTTCAGCAACCAGCTTTCCGAACTCAAGAATGCTCTTCTCATGGCTGCCATACTCAATCGCACTTTAATTGTTCCTCCTGTCCTTGATCATCATGCTGTTGCCCTTGGTAGTTGCCCTAAGTTTCGGGTTTTGAGTCCCACTCAGATTAGGCTAAGGGTTTGGGATCACGTCCTTGATTTGATTCGCGATGGAAGGTTTCTCTCCCTTTCTTTCCCTTATTATTATTATTATTATTATTATTATTATTATTATTTATTATGTAATGCTTGTTTATCGTATAATTACAAATCACACCAACAATTGGGATGTACAATTTGAATCGAAGGCGTCATCATCGTTAAGTTGCTGCTAATTTGTACCGACCAAAGTGAAGTGTTGTAGTAACATAGCTTTTAACGGAAGTCTTATAGTTCCAACACTGTAAGTCCAATAACATTGATGTGCAATAGGTTTGACAGTAATCGCTGGATCCGCAGGAATCGATTTCAGGAATTCCGGAAACCATATCTCGTTTTGCTGTGTTGATACATCTTTCTCTGTACATGAACACTCAAATGCATTTTCAAACTAATCAAACATTCACGGTTAGTGTTTGCACATCTTGTTAGTTCCGGCAATGGATTTGAGAGCCCCTATTGTAGATATAAAGTAGAGCGGTTCAAATGCGGACTTGGGCTGGACATGGGCCGGACTGTGAAGGAAAAAGTTGCCCTTAAGACCTTAGTGGGCAGGCTGGGCCTTAATTATGGGCCAATTATCCTTGTCATTGCCCTTTAGTCAAAAGCTTCAATTTAGATGTTTTATTAATTAAAATATATAAGGGTACCCAATATATAAATATTTTCGTTATATTTTAACCTTTATAGTTTACGTATTATTTTAGTGTTCCACATCCATATAAAATTGATACAATTTTCTTTGAAAATGTCTTTTTTTAAGAGTAAANGATGTTTTATTAATTAAAATATATAAGGGTACCCAATATATAAATATTTTCGTTATATTTTAACCTTTATAGTTTACGTATTATTTTAGTGTTCCACATCCATATAAAATTGATACAATTTTCTTTGAAAATGTCTTGTTTTAAGAGTAAAAGTAAATGATTTAAATAGTAACTTTATATTATAAAGTTAGGTCCTTCAAGATTTAATGACGAAATTAATTTTCTTATTTTTGCTCATCACTCAATAGTCTCTTCAGTTGTTTCTTTAATTCTTCTGTAATGATGATCTAGTAAAGCTAGTTAGTCTTGGTGCTTTTGAAGTGACGGTGTATTCTGTTATTTCCGATAAAATGATGAAAATGAATTGCCTAGAGAAAGTTAACAAGATGCCTAATTTCTTCTGTGGTTGTTACCTTTGGGATCTTATTTAACTTTCTTTTTGCGAACCTGTGGATACATTGCAGGTACATCTCAATGGCAGAGATCATTGATCTTTCCTCAGTCTCAACCGCGGTTCGAACAATAGATTTTAGTGATTTTGTTTCATTGTGGTGTGGCATAGACCTGGATTCTATTTGCTTACAGGACTCAAATACTCAATCGTCTGTGTTGAACCACCTCAAACAATGTGGGTTATCTTTATCAGGATCCAACAGTAATGTAAATAAATGTATGCACACTGTTGATGTAGATTGCAGAACTACTGTCTGGACTTACAAACAAAGTGATCCTGATGGGACTTTGGATTCCTATCAGGCTGATGAACAACTCCGAATGAAAAAGAAAATCTCATTTGTTAGGCGTCGCCAAGATGTGCTCAAACATCTTGGGCCAGGTTCAGAAGCCCATTCGTCCACTTTGTTAGCATTTGGAAGTTTATTCACCGGACCATACAAAGGGTCACAAAGCTACATTGATATCCATGAATCTCCGAGTGATGATCGTATCCAATCTTTTCTTGGGATGATAAACTTCTTGCCATTTGTTACGGAAATTAGAAATGCCGGTAAAGAGTTTGCCAAAAAGAAGATTGGGCCATCCTTTCTTTGTGCTCAGCTACGATTATTAGACGGCCAATTCAAAAATCACCAGGAAGCAACTTTTTCTGTACTAAAGCAAAGGGCTGAAGCTGTTAAGCAGAAGGGCCCACTACCAGTTCATATATTTGTTATGACTGATCTTCCCAAAAGTAATTGGAGCAATAGCTACTTGGGAGACTTGGATACTGATTCAAGCTCATTCAAGGTTCATGTCTTGGACAATGGAGATGAGATTGTGAAACAAACTGCACGTAAGATTGCTGCTAGTCACCACAAGAGGCTGAGCCATTGCCCTTACAAACTGCCTGACTTGCTGTTATATTTAGAGGAAACTATATGTAGCTGTGCATCTCTAGGGTTTGTTGGGACAGCCGGGTCTACAATTGCAGACAGCATAGAGCTTATGAGAAAGAGCAGTTTCTGTTAGCATGCTTTGGGGGAGCTCTCAGTAGTTGAGCAGAATTCCTTATTGTTGGGTTAAGCACTTAAATCATGGATGCTCTCCCTTGTCCTGTAAAATTGATGCCCTCTTTGCAAAGACTTGGATTATGCCATCCAAGCTATGTTACATCGTCTCTTCAAGTATGAGCCTAGGTCCAACATGATACCCAAGGATATGGAACCCATGCCTGACTCATCACAAATTAACAATCCCACAATTTTGTTGGAAGAGCGTAGAAAGGAGACCCTCGTGAGAAAGTAGAGAAATAGACTGCATGAAACAGATAATTTAATGATTTTTGTATTCTCCAGACCTCTCTCGATTTCGCTTTAGAAAAATTGAAAAGTAATTCAAGTTTATAAAAAAGGGATTTGGGTAGCAGATTCGGAGATTGTATGCAAGTTTGGGAATGTCTCCTTGAGGTTGCCTTGGTTCTTCATTCGGGTGGTCTGGTTTTTTGCGTCGCTTACAAGGATTTGCTGTGCCTGATTGCATCTTCGGATAGCGATTAAGATGTGAGCTCCTCAATGTTGCTAGCAGTTCCCTGTTTAATTTATTATCAAGTGCTAATGGTGTTAGCTATCCGGTGGCTATGCATTGTACTCCGTACTACACTACCCAAACCCTTATATACGAGTTCTTGTCCACGTACCGAATTTTTGAATTCTTGTGAAGATCGCTAGGAATACAATCTTTTATTTTCATTTTTTATTTTTATTAGTAGATTTGAACTTGGGCTCATTGCTAAAATACGTCTTCCCATTGGCCAAATTTGTATGCACTCACATCATTTCTGCACCTTATTTCTCAAAAATTATACACCGTACACATTTTGAAAAATGAGAAGACGATGAAAGACTCTTTGCAATTCACAGTAGTTATTGTGTAAGGTGGTTTTATACCGTCAAACGGTCTCTTCGTGTGAAAAAATAACTCATTTATTCAAGCTGCCACAAACCTAATTAAACATATAGGCACCACGAGACACTGTTAACAGTGGAAATCTGATATTTTGAAACTGATGCTGCATGTTCTCGCAAACATACAAATCAATGTCTTTCACAACACCACACTCCAAAACTGTCGGTATGTGCTTAGGTTCCGTATTCAACTGCCCTTAGATTATTCAAGCTGCCATGCTCCACACACAAAAAAAAATCTATCCCTTCACATCATCATTTAACTAGGATAAAAAGAGTGTGGTTGCTGCATTGTACAACATTTTGTTTTTCTTCTTGTTCAAACTTGAGCAAATGAGTTCCGCACCCAATTCACGAATTTACTAACTAAACTAACTGACATGCGCTCAAATAGTTTGGTGAACCAAGTCGAACCCTTCACAATATAACAGGCAATGAAAGAGAATTAAACACAAAACTCACCGATGGTGTCCACAGTTCCACAAGAACCAACCCTTGAAAACTCACCTAGCTACTGGACATTAAACAAGCATGATTTCTTTCCAGGAGAGTCCTTCAACAACTGGGCTACCTACAAAACAGCACTCTCACAAACATGCCACCGTTTGAAAGACCGTCTCACCAGCCGATCAAACGATGAAAACGAGCTTGGAGAGATCAGACAGCAAAGCAAGCATGACATGAAACGTTGCCTCAATTGGTGGGACCTCATCTGGTTCGGGTTTGGGTCAGTAATTGGGGCTGGAATATTCGTTCTCNCCAGGAGAGTCCTTCAACAACTGGGCTACCTACAAAACAGCACTCTCACAAACATGCCACCGTTTGAAAGACCGTCTCACCAGCCGATCAAACGATGAAAACGAGCTTGGAGAGATCAGACAGCAAAGCAAGCATGACATGAAACGTTGCCTCAATTGGTGGGACCTCATCTGGTTCGGGTTTGGGTCAGTAATTGGGGCTGGAATATTCGTTCTCACGGGTCAAGAAGCCCATTTTGAAGCAGGACCTGCCATTGTCCTGTCCTACGTGGTCTCCGGCCTTTCAGCAATGCTTTCTGTCTTCTGCTACACAGAATTTGCAATAGAAGTGCCGGTTGCTGGTGGATCCTTTGCTTACCTCAGAATAGAGTTGGGCGATTTTGCAGCGTTTATAGCCGCCGGAAACATTTTGCTTGAAGGCATTGTTGGCAGTGCAGCTGTCGCTAGGGGTTGGACATCTTACTTTACAACGCTTTTAAACCGTCACCCCAATTCACTGAGAATTCATACAAATCTTGCAAATGGGTTTAATCTTTTAGACCCAATTGCTGTCATAGTTCTCGTAATCTCTTCCATCATTGCGATAATAAGCACCAGAAAAACCTCAATCTTCAACTGGATTGCATCAGCTATAAATACAGCCGTCATTATATTTATAATTGTGGTAGGTTTTTCTCAAGGGAAAGCATCGAATTTGAAGCCATTTCTCCCGTTTGGGGTAAAAGGAGTGTTTCAAGCAGCTGCAATAATCTACTTCGCTTATGGCGGATTTGACACACTCGCCAATCTAGCCGAAGAAACAAAAAACCCACCTAGAGATATACCAATAGGGTTAATTGGGTCAATGTCTTGTATCATGGTGATTTATTGCTTGATGTCTCTTTCGTTATGTATGATGCAAAATTACACAGAAATTGATCCAAATGCAGCCTACTCCTTAGCATTCCAAACTGTGGGGTTAAAATGGGCCAAGCCTTTGGTAGCTCTCGGTGCTTTAAAGGGAATGACAACAGTTCTCCTAGTAGGGGCACTCGGACAAGCTCGATACACAACCCACATAGCCCGGGCTCACATGATCCCGCCATGGTTCGCTCTCGTACACCCAAAAACAGGCACTCCAATATACGCCACACTCTTAACCACCATCTTAAGTGCCGCCTTTGCTTTTTTCTCGAGCTTAGACGCACTATCGAGTTTATTATCCATAAGCACCTTGTTCATCTTCATGATGATGGCGATAGCGATTCTTGTGAGAAGGTACTATGTCAGAGGAATAACTCCACGTCAAAATGTTGCAACTCTAACAATCCTAATACTAATCATTGTGGCGGCTTCTATGGGAAGTGCAGCTTACTGGAATACAAACCCGGGTGGTTGGTTAGGTCATGCTATAACAGTTCCTTGCTGGTTTTTTGCGACCATGGCAATCTCAATTCTTCTGCCTAAGCAACGCTCGCCCAAGATTTGGGGAGTTCCATTAGTTCCATGGGTTCCGTCATTGTCAATTGGTACAAACTTGTTTCTCATGGGATCAGTAAGGTTAGAAGCATTCATTAGATTTGGTATATTTACTGTCATAATGCTCATCTACTACTTGTTTTTTGGTCTTCATGCTACTTATGACATGGCACATAAGCAAGAATCAGGCCTTGATGAAGTTCCTGACAAGACTATAACTGCAGAGCAAGAGAGCCAGCAAAGGTCATCTGCCTTCCAAGCATGAAAACTGTAAATAGTTAAAATTGTTATGGAAAAACATCGAATAGAATAAATAATACAGCCAATTTCTGTGTATGATTTGAAAGCCAATAAGTACATAAACTCGAATTTAATTCGGCTTTAAAATTAGACTATTAAGATCCACAACAGCAAAATCCGTAAATTTATTTCCAATTAAATTGCTCTAACTAACCTTGACCATCAATGCAATTCTCTGCTCACGCAGAAGCACATCAATGCTAAGGATACTGGGTGGTACTTAGATCACATCTAGTCATCTACTGGATAAACCAAGAAAAAAGCCAATAGACGAAAGGCAACAGTTCACATACAGAACACTGCAATTCAGAAGTCGATTCGACATTTTGGTCACGAATGTACCTTGAAAATGATCCCTCTCAGAAGTCAGAACTGAGTGAAAACAAACCCAGCATCTACTTGCGTTTAAAAACACATCTTCTTTGCCTTCTTCAATGGCCCCTCTCCTCAACGATTCAACATTTGAGGCGCACTCAACTGCCTGTCAATTTAGAAAATTATGTTTCCTAAGGTGTAAAATACATCACTGATTTTTCAAACGAACTTAAATATTTCAGACTAAAATTTTGTGCAACAATAATCCCTTTTTCGATTTTAAAGAGGTATCTACAAGTGAAAATTTAGGATAAGGGTGAGGAGAAAAGAGTAAAATAAAAGAATATGGAATTGCATAGTAATGCACCTCAAGCACCTTGGTGCACCTTTTGGATCTCGTGCGCCTCCCCTGAGGCCCGCGCCTTGCACCTATGTACTCCTCAGCTCAGATTTTTCCTTTTAACTCAGCTGGAACAACTTCTAGAAAGAAGGCAATCGAAATAGCAGATAAATCGGGAATCAACCGAGTAAGTTTTAGTTATTATGAAGATTATATAGAAGATATACTTCTTTCAATGGAATTGATAAAACGAACAGATCACCATTATTTACGGGAGAAACATATATGTATGCTTAATATATGGCCATGCCATATTCCAGGCTCCTGCATAGGGAAAAACTCATTTTCTACAAGAAACACTAGCCACATTTATACAGTACATTCCAGGGTCCTGCCTATGACAATGAAAGGGAAGCCAGCTTCTGAATGCTAAAACACTGACACTAGCAGTAACTTTCAATAATAGAGCACAATACACGCAAATAATGTTAGAAGTAATCTTACTTACAGGGAGCCAGCAACAACAGTATGAATCAAAACGCTCAAATTAACTGCATTGTCGATAATACAGAAACATAAACGATGTGTGAGTATTCACTTGACTTTATGATGCAAGGAACTCACATAGAGCCAACAATAACATATCGTAACAAAGCACCAAATTAGTTGCAGTTTTTCAACAACAGTAAAAGCAAACAAAAGGTTGAAATACCGTAAAAATAACCGGAGACAACGAACAACTTTCCAAATCAGAACATCCAAACTGATTAATTTCAACAATAGATCACTGTAAACAGCAAAGTACTCATTCACTAACTCACATTTAATGAGTACATGATTAATGATGACTGGTTATCATAATCAGAATAAATTCAAAGCGCTAATACGAAAATTTATGGCCACCATATAAAGGGTTCTGATATGCATTAACTAAAGTTAATCATCAGGACTTAACAAATTGGTCAAAAATTCTTTACATGAGTTTATGAAGATACATAACTCATACTAACAGGCATTTGATGAGGACGACGACGTTTACATAGTCCAGGCAGTTAATGAGCTTCTTTAGCGAGTAGATTCAGCTAGCCTTTTAATTTATATACGCCGTAGAAATTAAATTATGAAGTCAGTAACAATAACCTTCATTTATATAGATTCAAATACATAAATAGAAGCAACAAACCCGTCTTTGATGCTGCATGAGACTAGGATTGATACTAACCTTCAATTACATAGATCTAAATGCATAAACAGCAGTCCAGTGCTCCACGCCTCCACATATACAAATAGGTCTTGAGAGAAGCCTCGTTGCTCCGAGTCTCTGATATCATGTACTTCACGCACAAGAACGGTCCTTGATTACGATGAAATTATAAATGTCAAATTCACACAGAGATCACCATAAAAAAATGCAACAAAATGTAGAAGTGATAAATCCACGTAAAAAGTTGAACATTTGTTATTTAAACATCTCTTTATCTGCAACAACCTGCATAATTTAGTTCAGGCAATGTGCCAAACATATGCCCAATTGGTCTGCAGTCCCCAAATTGAAAAAATCTCAAACAATGATCAAAAGTTCATAGTTTTTTTTTTTTTTTTTTTTACCTTTTTTCAGAAAACACAATGACAGATGTGTAAATATCTAAACCATGAATACATCTAAATTGGAATCAACACGCAGACACTTCTACCACATTCAATGTATAACACCACATGGAGGGAATTGATTTATGATGATAATTGTATCATTAAAAGTATCAACACTCGAGTACTACATGATACAATCAAAGTATATAGAAGTTAGTAAGTCATTTGCTTAATTTTATCATATCTAAAGCGGAATTCTAGTGATTCTTTGGAAATGGAAACATCCAGCATGATCTAAGCAAACTGTCAACTTGCAAATAGCTGGAGTCTGAGACCATTTGTAACACAGCCGATTTAAAAATCGTCCGCTGATGACAATTTATAAGAAGTTGAAGCAAAGTCTGAGTTTGGAAAGAGCTTGAATCCATGATCACCAATCTCCAAGCGAGACAGTTTTTAAAGAGCATCCACTTTGATACGAAACCTACGGACTAACTAAGAGTCGAGGAAGTGTACTAGTGACATAATTTCGCGGACAGATGTCAACTATTCCTCCTACAAAAGATGTATGGATGCTATATTTTCAAAACGCTGATGATGCCAGAGCTTTTGCGTACTATATTTCCTTGAATAAATATGAAAATGGCTCTAATTATATTTTGCTTTCAATGCTAAGACATGTTAACCACTAAGAAAATTTTATCATAAGAACAAGATAAATGTAGATTGCTTACTAACTTTTAGTCTAATTGTTTATAATTTGTTTAATAGCCAAATAAGGATTTCAATAGCAACTGTGATGGAAGATTTAGGATCCTCCATTCAGCAAGTAAGTTGAGCATGTATGCAGTCTATACAACCGTAATTTTTGGACATAAAAATTTTAAGCAACAACTAGAAACATTATTGTGCAAAATAAACCCAACAAATTAAATTTTCCATGATCACAAAATCATATGATCAATATGAACTCAAATGCATGTAAATTTTACAGATCAAATTTTGAAAAACTAATCAGAACGTACATCATCATCAAGCAAAAACCTAACATATATAATTTCCATCATCATATTCTCATATTAAACGACCTAATTGATACTAATTTGAATGCATACAAATTTATGGAACATGTAGATTGCATACTAATGAGAAACGCCACTATGCACAAATTACCTGATGGTATATCAATAAAACCAACTAATTCTTCATCTACAACCCACAAAAGACCTGGAAACATGGCAGCCGATTAGAAACTCAAAATCCTTTAGAACTTTAAAGTTGTCAACAACATCAATCGATTTTTCCAAATCCTCGAGTTTCTTACGAGCAGCCTCTCTTTGTTTTTGAACCGCCTTTCTAACCTCTTCTTTTGCATCGAATTTGTATCGTTCAACATCAACCGACTTTCCCAATCCTTGTTTTTGTTGTGCCCTAACAATCGTCTCTGCGAATCGACACCTCATCATTGCAGCACGCAGGTTCAGATTATGTTCATCTGATTTGTGTTGCACCGAAACCCTAGAACAAGTGCTAGTAACACACGACTCTTCTTCATCATCTAACACACGCCTTTCGCTTTTAAGTTTCTTAGTAGCCCTTGACACCTTTTCCTCATCCTCAGGGTAATCGCCTAAAATCCATGTCGAAGCTTTTCGTTTACGCTTCTCGTCGGAATTCAACAAAGGATTATGAAATTGAGACCTATCTGAAACTGTTTTTTCAAGGAATAAGTTCGACATTGCTTATCGCGTCGGTTTATGAATCAACCGTAGAAGTTCCGCAGTAAACCCGGCCAAGTGACGGACGTAAATTGTTGAGAAGAAATTTGATTTTTGAGCGAGAATTAGGTCAAGTGAAATCAAACTGAGAGATAAGTTTTTGCTTGAGTAACAAGGATGTATGAAAGAAATAGGCTTACAGCTGGTACCTCTAACGGAAACTAAATACACATTTCAAATATGGTAATGGGTAAGTTTGTGTTGAGTAAATACACAGCTGTCAACTAAGTGTGTGTTTGGCTAGCTTGGAAAAGTGTTTTTGGGCTCAAAAACACTTTTTGGCCAAACATATTATTTTCTAAAAGTTAAACAAAAAATTCTCAAAAAAAAAAAAAGAAATGTATATACATTGAGCGCATATATAGATAAATATCTAACTAACACAAGCACAAGAATACGCACCAACGTCTACAACAAA
>LHUT01005503.1:0-12712 GCA_001412135.1 Silene latifolia subsp. alba | reverse complement strand
ATCTAGTATGTGAGTTTTACTTTGTGAATATAATTTTTAATCTATGTGAATATGCTAGTTATGTAATATGAATATCTGATGAGTATATTAATTACGTGATGTGAATATCTCATTGTTATGAATATGTCAATTATGTGATGTGAATATGTGAGTAAAATCAAAATAAACACCAAAATATATCAAAAGTGATCTCTATTTATAGAGGAACGAAAATTATAAATTGTGGTACAAATTTTTATATTTTTCAAATTTATCAAATTTAAATTTTAAAGGTTTTAAGTTTTGAATTTATGATTTTCCAATAACTAAATGATGAGAGTATCATACTCCCTACTCATGGGAGTAGGATATAATTTACCCATCACAAAAAAACTCTTTAAAAGTGAAAAATAAGAAACCAAGGGCAGTCAAGTGCTCCACTAATCAATAAATAAAACCAGTACACCATCATTAGTAACTGATAAAGTTTCATCTCAATACTTGTCGGAACAAAAAAAAAATACTTTACAATTGTCATGCATATATATGAAAGCAATTGAATAACAAATCCAATGCGTAGAAAATTTACTAAAATACAAATAACATATGAACTTGCAAAGAAAACGATAAATAGATAACAATGGTTAAAATTAATGTATAATTTCGTGAAATTCATCTAAAACAGTGAACAAAATTTGAGGAATCCTACAAATATTGTACTCAAGTCATCACCATTTTGTAATGTTAAGCCCAATAACAAAACATAAAAAATTTGTCCCCAATAAAATTCAAACAATCAAGATTTTCACAAAATATGGACGTGTAATTAAAAAGAGTATGTAAATAGGCTAACCTGATCTACTGAGGTAGCGAGATGAATTAACGATTTGGATTTTGGAGGAGAATAATAGAAGATTTCTTTTGCACAGTGGTTGTGAATTAAAGCCATAGATCAAGAGGCATAAAGAAGAGAAAAAGAATTGGGGCGATAGGAATAAGGTAGGAATAATAGGTTTTACGGGATGTGTTTTGTTGAGCAAGAAAAAAATTAATGAGGTAGTGACACGTGTATTAGATATGTTTAGTGGTTCTTTTTTTGAGGGAAAAGCATCATATTATTAATCATGTAAATTCCGACATAGCATCGAAGGCAACAATACCACCTATAGTATCTGGGCACATATCAACCCAAATTCTAGTTGAGAAGTCAAGCGGGATATAATGAGCCATACCATGGGCAGCGTAATTACCTTCCCGCTTTACAAAGCTAAAGGAAAACGAAATAAATCTATTCAACAAAGATAAAACTTCTGACACAACGTTACCGAAGTAATTAGCCTGGACTTCGTTCTTCTTGAGGGCATTAACAAGCTGCAGACAATCTGACTCAATGATCACCTTTGTCAAACCCATCTGGATCGCCATATTAACTCCCAATAAGGCCGCTTTTGCTTCGATGATCTCAACACTCCACTGTGTACGCACTTGTTTAACAGCCGCTCTCCCAACCTCACCATTATGGTCCCTTATCACCACCTCCATCCCACACCCCTGCTCGTCGAAAGTAGCAGCATCGGCATTAATCTTCCACCATCCTTCCGGAGGAGCAATCCAAGTCGTACTGTGAGTTTCGCCATTCCCAGCTTTTCGCCTCTCCACCTTACCTCCTGCACCTTCACTATACGTCTTGTGGTACCGGAGAGCACCATCCAGGATCTTCTTTGGACACCCTTCCTCACCGCCATGAAACACCTTATTACGCTCGTTCCATATAGCCCAAAGCACCATGATTTTCTTGCAAATATCCTCCCTGAGATCCACCTCTTTGCATCTTCTAAACCAGTCCATTATAGTCTTCAAATTCTCATTCAGATTCTCCTCTGCATCCCCCATCCAATCCCCCATTTCAGTCCAAATGTGTCTCGCTCTAGAGCAGTAAAACAGGGCGTGCATCTCAGTTTCAATCCCTGTTCCACACCTACAACAGGTCGCATCTATGTTATGGACACGACGCTGCAGATTAACACCAGTAGGGAGGGCATTTTTGCAGCAGCGCCAAAGAAAAACCCGGACTTTTGGTGGGACTTGGAGGCTCCATATGTCTTTCCACAGTGTGTCTTTGGTATTACAGCTACTTGAGGCCTCATTGCGCTCCTTTGTCCACCAAATGAAGGCGTAACCCGATTTCACCGAGTATGCACCATCGCGGGAATAATGCCACGTTAATTCATCCTCTCCTGCATTAGGACATAAAGGAATTTGCAGAATATCTTTAATTTCCGGTTCAAGAATAGTATCCGCTAGCTTCTCCTCATTCCACACATCCCCTCTAATGAAATCCGCTACTCTGACATTTGTGTCCCCTTTGCGTGGTGACCAAACCCGAAACGAAGGAGCCTTTAATGTCCAATTATCTTCCCAGAATCGCACCTTCTGCCCATTTTTAATCAGCCATTTACTCCCCTCTTTAATCACCCATTGTCCCTCCATAATGCTTCTCCAAGTGAAAGACGGATGATGGCCAATTCTAGCTTCAAGCGTACTGGTTGTGGGGTAGTATCGCGCCTTCATTAGTCTTCCGACGAGAGATTCAGGGTGCATAATTAGTCTCCACATTTGCTTAGCAAGCATAGCCGTATTAAAAGCATCCAGATGCCGGAACCCAATGCCCCCATCACTTTTATTCCGACAGAGTTTGTCCCATGATACCCAATAAATTTGTCTCTTCCCTTCTTCATGTCCCCACCA
Organism: Silene latifolia subsp. alba; assembly: GCA_001412135.1. Taxonomy (NCBI): domain Eukaryota; kingdom Viridiplantae; phylum Streptophyta; class Magnoliopsida; order Caryophyllales; family Caryophyllaceae; genus Silene; species Silene latifolia. The sequence goes on along the minus strand of LHUT01005503.1, from coordinate 9,985 downwards.
GAATCTTGACATCGCACCATTAAGATCGTCACAAAAGGAATCCGAGAGTTTAAACAAACCCATATGATAGGTAGGAATCGCTTGGGCTACGGCCTTAACTAGGACTTCTCTACCCGCAAAGGATAAGTATTTCTCCTTCCATCCTTTCAGTTTTTTCCAAATCCGTTCTTTTAACGGAGCGAAAGCAGTGCTCTTACTCCGACCGATCATTGCTGGCACACCAAGATATTTGCTCGGCTGTAACACCACACTTTCCCCAAGAACATTCTGCACATCTTCTCGGTGCTCATCTGAGGTACCCGGACTAAAATAAATCTCCGATTTTTGCATATTAATCCGTTGTCCAGAGGCGTATTCATACCTCCCTATAATATTTTGAATAGCCTCAGCATTTCTTTTATTGGCCCGGCTAAAAATGATGGTATCATCAGCATAAAACAGATGGGAGATTTGGGGAGCTTTGCGACATATACGAATACCCTCGAGAGCCCTGCGACCAATGTCTCGTGCCAGCAGCCTTGCAAAGGCTTCCGCACACATGATAAAGAGGTACGGAGAGAGCGGGTCGCCTTGTCTCAGCCCGCGTTTCGGAGTAAAGTACCTTGATGGGAAACCATTTATAAGCACAGCCGATTTAACAGTAGTCACACATCTCATTATCTTTTCTACCCATCCAATCTCAAAACCCAATCGCAACATAATTTTTTCCAGGAAAGCCCATTCCACTCTATCATAAGCTTTGCTCATTTCTAACTTAAAAGCCATGTATCCATTATCCCCGCTATTCTGTGACTTCATAAAATGGAAAATCTCAAAGGCAATTAGAGCATTATCAGCTATGATACGGCCCGGTACGAAGGCACTTTGTTCAGGGGAGATAATACTATCCAACATACTCTTCATTCGGTTCACCAGGATTTTGGACCCAAGTTTATATATAACATTGCAAAGGGATATAGGCCGGAAATTCTTCATATCTTCAGCATTTGGCACTTTTGGAATTAGCACAATATTAGTGTTATTAATAGCTTCCATATTCATGCGGCCTTCTAGGCAATCAATTACCAAATTTGTTACGTCATCGCCAATAATGTGCCAAAAGGACTTAAAGAAATTAGCATTCATACCATCAGGTCCGGGCGCCTTACTCGGGTGCATTTGGTCCAACGCAAACCTAACTTCATCTCCCCCTATGGGCCTTCTAAGCTCCTCATTCATTTCCGCAGTGACTTTGGGTTGAACACTTTGAATTACATCATCAAAATCAGTCGGGTTTGTCGACGTAAACAACTCATTAAAGTACCTAATAGCCACATTTTCAATTTCAGTGTCAGAGTAGGCAAACCCATAATTATCATTTGCTAGTCTGGCTATTCGATTCCTCTGCCGACGTGAGGACGCTTTAAGATGGAAAAACTTTGTATTTCTATCCCCTTCCTGCATGAACGTGATACGGGATCTTTGACGCCAGTAAGTCTCTTCTTGGGCATACATACAATCAATTTTATCGCTTAAATCTTTCCTCTCTGAGACGACTTCCATAGTAGGAGCACAAGAATCTAGGAAAGCTATCCTTTTCTTGGCCTCACTTAACCGCTTGCTAAGGGCACCAAATTCATCCTTGCTCCAACTCGAAAGAGCCCTACGGCAGCCAGCAAGCTTATTTAGAGTACCCCAACCACCAGTCGAGTTGGCCCTCCAACCCCAGCCCTCCCTAACAACTTCCTCACACTTCACAGACCCGAGCCACATATCTTCAAATTTGAAATTACGCTTTTTCTTTATGGTAGAACCCTTACCTCGGCTAAGTTTAATCGGGTTATGGTCTGATCTATCCCTCTCCAGATTCACGAGATTTATGAATGGGAATCTGTCAAGCCATTCCGGGGACGCTATACCTCGATCCAGCCTTTCAAAAACGTCATTCGGCTCCCCTCGCTTATTCCACCAAGTGAATTTGTTCCCTGAGAAGCCAATATCAACTAAGCTACAGTCGTCCAACCATCTCGAAACTCATCCATTTCTCTTTGTCCCCTCGGTACACCCCCCTTCTTCTCGTGCTCATAGAGGATTTGGTTAAAGTCCCCAATCACTAGCCAAGGCAAGTCCGAAATTTTTTTTATCTCGCGCAATAAATCCCACGACAGATATTTCGTTTCTCCCTCTGCCCAACCATAAAAACCGGTTAACCTCCACTTCACGTCACAGAACAGCCCAGAAATCTCCATATCCACATGATGCGCCGAAGCAGAAATCAACTTCCCCGTAACACCCTGCTTCCAGATGATAGCAACACCCCCCTTCCTCCCAATTGAATCTCCAAAGAAGCCCTCATCAAATCCTAATCTCCTCATTACAGTATACATTTCAGACTTACAGAGCTTTGTTTCTAGAAGTACGACCACGTCAATATCCTCCCTATTTAGCAACTTTTTTAGACTCACAACTGCCAGGTCGTTGCCTAACCCCTGACAGTTGTGGCTTAAGAGATTCATGGCGACCGGCGGGACTGCATTTCCGCAGTGTCCGCCGATATAGAAAGAGAAATTGAGTTTTGGTTACTAGTCCTGTGACACTCCACAAAGTATTCATCCCCTGTACTACTACCTCCACCTCCCTCCCAAACCCTATCATTACCAACTTCACTCATTACTTCGTTAAAAGCGAAACCGTCAACAACCATTATTCGCTTATGATTCTCTCCTACCTCCGTTTCCGTTTCCTCCCTGCCTCTTTTCTTATTTGGACCCTCTCCATCTTGTTGTGGTTTATTATTTGAACCTTCTCTATTAAGACGCCGCCATTTGTTTTTTGTTTGGTGAGTTTTAGCGCCCTTTCCTCCATTCAAACAACTCCCCCCATTGTCCTCCTCCTTAATAGTTATCAATGCTCCCTGTTCTCCTGGAAATACCGCTCCCACACCATCATTAATCGCGCCATTCTCCTCAATACCTTCGGGTAGCCTTCCCGGTTCCTGCCTTGTTTCTTTCACTGTTCCACTTTCTTTGTCTACCTTTCTAGTATTAAGTCCAAGGGTGATTGTTTGCAGCTTCCTGACCATACAATTCAAATCCTCCTCCTCCTCAGCTATCCTAGTCTTTTCAAACTCCTTACTTAAATTCCGTCCCACCTTTGTGGTGGTACTAGGATCTCGTTTAACCGGTTTTCACGGAGAAGCACGCAACCGGTTTAGTGGTTCTTCTGTTATAATTATATATATAGATAGATATAGATTACCTCATCTTCCACTTATTATGTTATTTATTTTTCTTTACCTCTCATTCAAACGTTTAATTGCAGCTTGATGGAGTTGCTGAAATGCCAAACATTTTGGTATTGGCCACAACGAATAGGCTGGATGCGATTGATCCAGCTCTTCTGAGGTAATTACCTTTGTTTACTCACCTTAATTCAAAATAAAAAATGTTGATAATGTTGAACTCGAAATCTCTCATTTATAATTATGGTTAACTTTGAAAGATCATACTCCTTTTCTAATAATGTGTGAAACTAAGGCGTGTGTTGAAAGAACAACTCATCTGATGGCATTAGTATTATTGATGATTGTTGGTTGTCAAGAAGTATTATTTGTGTAAATGGTTTTGTGTTATCATTTCATTAGACGCTTAACATATTTATACATAATATGGGCCGAGTTTACGAAGTTAATCAGCCGGCCCTAATACCCCCCCTCAAACTGGAGCATGAAGAATGCCCAGTTTGCGAAGGAGAAACATAAATTGAGAAGAAGCTAAAGCTTTGGTGAAAATGTCAGCTAATTGATGGTCAGTGGAAACATGAATGGGCATAACAAGGCCGGCAGTGATGGCGTCGCGAATGAAATGACAGTCGATTTCGAAGTGCTTTGTCCGTTCATGAAAAACCGGGTTCTGAGCAAGCTGGATGGCAGATTGACTATCGGAGTGAACGGGAATAGGTCCAGGAAGATCAAAGCCAAAACTTTTGAATAACCCACGGAGCCACTTCAATTCACATAAGATAGTAGCCATGGCACGATATTCGACTTCAGCGGAAGAGAGGGAAACCGTGTGTTGCTGCTTTGTCTTCCAAGAAATAGGCGTATGGCCAAGAAAAATAACCCATCCGGACACGGATTTCCTTGTGGTCAAGCGACCACCCCAATCTGAGTCGCACTAACCAGTTACTTCAAACTTGCTATCAGCCCGTAACAAAATTCCTTGACCCGGACTACCTTTTAAATACCGGACAACACGAAGAGCGGCATCCAAGTGTTCCTTGCGAGGTTTGCTCAAGAAACGCGACAAAACATGAACAGAATACGAAAGATCCGGACGTGTAACAGTGAGATATACCAAACGCCCGACAAGCCGGCGATAGGATTCGACATCAACCAAAAAATCCCATTTAGCATCTCCAAGAGAATGATTCTGTTCAAGAGGAGTGAGTGCCGGTTTAGCTCCCAATAAGCCAGTCTCAGAAATAATGTCAAGAGCGTATTTCCGCTGAGTTAAGAAAATACCCTCAGAGTTACGCGCCACATCAATGCCAAAGAAATACTTCAATATGCCCAAATCTTTCATGTGAAAGCATTCCCCAAGATATTTTTTAAATCGTGAGATAGCAAGTGAGTTATTACCCGTAATGACTAGATCATCGACATAGACCAAAACATGAATACATACCTCATCACGAGAATAGCTACAAAGAGAGTAATCGGAATAAGATTGAGTGAAGCCATATTTGCGCAAAGCTGCGGCCAATTTTGCAAACCAACATCGAGGGGCCTGCTTAAGCCCATAGAGAGATTTTTTAAGACGACACACCTTACCCTCAAGGTCCTGCCCAAAGCCCGGAGGTAGCTTCATGTATACTTCCTCGGCAAGGTCACCATGTAAGAAACCATTGTGGACGTCCATTTGATGAAGTTGCCATTTTTTTATAGCTGCAACTGCTAAAAGAGAACACACTGTAACCATTTTAATGACAGGAGCGAAAGGTTCACCATAATCAATACCTTCGACCTGATGATTACCAAATATGACCAAGCGAGCTTTATATCTTTCGATGCTACCGTCTGAGTTATATTTTATTTTGTAAACCCAACGACAGCCAAGAGCCTTTTTGCCAGTCGGAAGATCAGAAATTTCCCAAGTAGCATTATTTTCGAGGGCAGTAATTTCATCTTGCATAGCTTTACACCAATCCGGACTAGCGAGAGCAGCACGAAAATTAGGTGGCTCAATGCCCGAAGTAATAGCTGCAATAAAAGCTCGGTGGCGCAAAGAAAAGTTCTGAGAGGATAAGTAATTGGCTAGAGCATAAGGCGTACCTGAGGAACGAGGCGAGTCGGGAGAAGAGTCGGAATCAGAGGACGTATCAGCGGTGGTACCAACAACATAACCTTGAAGGCAAGAGGAGGGAAACTTAGTCCGTTTGCCACGGCCCAGATCAGACCCGGACTGATCAGACGAAGCCGAGTGAGACCCGGAGTCAGGTGGGTCGCCCATAGCAGAGGCCGAAGGAGCACCCTGGTCCGCGACAGGCCCAGTGGCCACAGTGGCCGAATCAGGCCCATGAACCGGAGGAGAGACCGGACCCAATTCATCAGGCATAGGGCCCGTGTTATCATCAAGTGGAGGAGAAGAAAGGGGGTCCATGGGTTCAGTGACGGGGCTAGAAATCGAAGGAGAAGTTGCATCCGGAAAATAAGGAAAGCTCTGCTCATAAAAATACACATCCCGACTCACAAAAATTTCTCGAGTTGCTAAATCAAGAACTTTCCAACCCTTCTTATTGTGAGGATACCCAAGAAATAAGCATTTTCGACTCCGCTTAGCGAACTTATCACCTTTTGTACGCAAATTATAAGCAAAACACAAACAACCAAAGGTCCGAATGTGGGTATAAATCGGAACTGAACCAAAGAGTAGCTCGTATGGGGTTTTATTTTTTAACAAGGCGGAGGGAGCACGATTAATTAAATAGGCCGCAGTTAAAATACATTCACCCCAAAAAGAGACCGGTAAATAAGCTTAAAACATTAGAGCTCTAGCAACATTCAAAATGTGACGGTGTTTTCTTTCGACCCGCCCATTATGTTGGGGACTATCAATACACGAAGTACGGAACAAAATCCCATTTTTTTGGAAAAAATCAGCCATGTGAAAAAATTCCGTTCCATTATCCGATTGCACATGCTTTACTACGGCCGAAAACTGAGTTTTACCCATAGCAAAGAAATTTAAAAACATATTCGTGACCTCAGTTTTATTGATGAGCAAATAAACCCAAACCGTTCTAGAATAATCATCCACAATCGTCAAAAAATATTTGGCACCACATGAAGACGGAGATCGATAGGGACCCCATAAATCACAATGTATTAATTCAAAAATTTGTGAAGCCTTATTAGTGTTCAATTCAAAGCTACTACGACTATGTTTGGCTTCATGGCAAACATCACAAATAATGTCGGAATTGGAACGCAAACTACTAACACAAGGCAAAAATTGAACTACTTTATTGGAGGGATGACCAAGCCGCCGATGCCACAAATCAAAAGAATCAACGCTAACCCGATGTATTGTTGGTTTAACCACCGCGCGCAGCAGATATAGTCCGTCCCGTTGCTCACCGACTCCAATCCTCGTCCTCAAAGAACGGTCCTGAATGTGACAAGAAGAATTAGTAAAACTAATAACGCAATCCGTCGCAGCAACCAATTGAGACACAGATAATAAATTGCAAGTAAGGCTAGGAATATATAGAACATTGCGTAAAACAAGAAATTCATTTAAGCGAACCGTCCCGGCCAAAGTAGCCGACACACTATGCCCATTAGGTAAAGTGACCGGATAAGGAGGAATAGTATGCGGGTCGGCTAGCCAAGTATCATCACCGGTTACATGATGAGAAGCCCCTGTATCAATAATCCAATGAGGAGACATACCGCTAAGACGATCCTGAGAGGAAGACGGAATAGAAACCGAGCCACCAAGAAAATTGACCCGAGCACCTGACCGAGAAGCAGCACGGTCCCGTTTCGCCTTTAGTTCTTCGAGAGTACAGGGACGATCACCCCACCATTCTGGAAATTTCTGAGTTTTAATAAAACAATGGCTGACTAAATGACCCGAAGAAGAACATAAACTACATTTCAATTTTTGACGTTCCTGGCGCTCAGCATCGCGTAAAGCACGCCAATAATTAGCCGAACCCGAGGAGGCAGCAGCCGCACTAGAACCACGAACGACGAAAGCCATAACTTCACTAACCTCAGGTGGCTCAGTGGGACCAGCCAAAAGACGTTCCTCCTGTAATACCGCGTGATAGACACGGCTGAGAGACGGCAGAGGGTCGAGAGACAATTGGTGATTACGTATAGGTCCATAGAGAGACTTATCTAAGCCCATAAGAAAACGATGAAGCCGTTCCGAGTCTTGTCGAGCAAGAGCAACCTTAGTAACCCCACAATCACAACCCACCATATTGCAAGAGAAAGGAGGTTCGTGTGCATTTAGGGCATCCCATAAAACTTTCAAATTACCAAAATAAGTAGTAACCGACATACCTTTCGTTTGTCGACACTCATTTAACTGAGTTTTGAGGCTGTGAATGAGCGCACCATCCACAACAGCATATTGATCAGCCAATTCGGACCACAATTGATGAGCATCCTCCGTATCCGACACACTATCATGAATCGAAGGGTCAATTGAATTAAGAATCCACTGAACAACGGTACAGTGAACGACTTCCCACTGCCCAAGCAGAAATTCATCGGTAGGTGTAGGAATCGTCCCGTCATAAAAACCGAATTTGCGTCTTGATTTCAGAGATCGACGCATTGAACGACTCCATTCGTCATAATTGTCGCTTCGGAGTGTGACGTGAGAGATGGATTGCCCCGGCCCCTCTTGGCTAGCAAGAGAAAAAGGTGATAGGGGATCGAGTTTATTGGTGACAGGGGGAGATGCAGAGGCGTCAGTCCCCGCCATGGTCGTCCAAAGAGAGAAGAACAGAGAGTGGTGTTAGACGGCAGAGATAGGGTGAAAGGAATAGGGTTTTCCTGATCCTGATACCATGTCAAGAAGTATTATTTGTGTAAATGGTTTTGTGTTATCATTTCATTAGACGCTTAACATATTTATACATAATATGGGCCGGGTTTACGAAGCTAATCAGCCGACCCTAATATTGGTATATACTTACGAGTTCATTGGCCAACGTCATCGAAATGGTTACTAAGAGTTGGGCAATTCATGTCCTTGTTTTGTCCGATCGTGTATATGAAATCGTGAATATGAGAATAATATACAAAAATAGAAGAACTAGATACTTGCGTTATGTTATGATGTTAATGTATCGTATGCAATATTTGCAGTTATTGCAAATCTAATACCTCAACTATTTTGTCGTATGAACTCGTTTTTCCTGCTAATCATCAATATATTCCGTATTATTCATGTTCGAAAGTATAATAAACCATGGAATGAAACCAAAATTATGAGTAAACGGCAATATTGCAAGTCATTTTTTGCACAAACCAAGAAGCTAATAACTCAAACAACAATGTGATTTGATAAGGGAAATGAGAAGAAGAGAATTGATAAGGGGGTTTGTCGCATTCCCCCAATCAAACTAATTTAACTCAACTATACTAATATAGTAGGGTAGTCAAGGTCAAAAATTGATTACTAGTTTTGTCTATGCAACAAAATTTGTTGCATTGTGATTCATTTTTATGCCAAAAAAAAAATAAAAAAAAAATAGCCCAAGGAACGGTTCACAATTGAATGCATCGCTTTTTGAAGTGTCATTCCAGCGGGCCTATTTTTCAAGCCTCATATCTCAATTTTTACTCGTGAAAGTCCATTGATTCTTATGTCATTGGAAAGCTTAAGGTCTTAACTAGATCATGGATTTTGAAGCACCACAACATCAGCTCTATAGCTTGAGATATGGCCGATGCAAACACCCTATGAGTTTCTGTACAGCTTCTAACCTATAAGCTTTAAATGTTGAATAACTCAAGATTTACTCCATGTTTAAGGGTGATTGTTTTTGGGGGTGAAAGTTAACTTCATTATCTTTCTATTGAGCTATCATAGGCCTTAAGATTCACCTAGAGCTAAGAGATATGGCTCCTAAAAGATGCGTCTGAATTCCCGAGTTGTTCTCCAACCCGGTTTTGGTCAGTCTTCTGTTTTGGGGTCCAAGAGCTTTACAAATGCCAAAGTCATAAAATCAAAGCCTAGACTGGATAATTTAGAGAGTTTGGAGCAACTTTATCTTGGGTCATTGGTCCTAAAAATGCAGGATTAAAGAAGTAGCTTAAGGACACATTTTGTCTATCAAAAATTGGGCTGTTTTAGAGAGTGGGTGAAATGACATTTTCAACTTCCTTCTTTTCGCTAAACAAGGGCTGGGCACGACTGGGGACTCCTCATAACCTCTTGTGCTTAAAGATTTATAGCTGCCAAGGGCCAAGGCTTACACATCTTATTTGACATTTAGTAAGCAAACAAATCTGAACTCACTTTATTACCTTATGTTTTATGCTTTATTGTTTTCNNATTTTGTGCTTTTATAAGGCTCTTTTGTGGCCCTTAGATCTAGAATAAATGGTTGAGATTGTATTGCCTTGGTCTATATAAACCAAGCAAACCTAATGTAACAATCAGATTGAGTTTAAGATTAAAATTATGAGTCTGAAAACTGAGTTTTATACTTGCTTTCTTCTTGCTTAGTGCGGAAAACCCTTCATTTACTTAGTGCTTTGTGGCGGAATTTAGTCCTTTCTTCGTGATCTTGGACGATATTCCTAGTCTTAGACTTGATTCGTGATCTCGTCTAAGTCATATCCTTGTTTAGAACATTGTTTTTCATGTCCATTTTAGTCATAAATACAACCTATTTCCGAGTCCAATTCTGTCCAAAATCGAGTCCATCACGTTTTACTTCAATAAGCAAACTTAGGTTATTACAAACCAAGTCTAGCCAA
>LHUT01005502.1:0-12713 GCA_001412135.1 Silene latifolia subsp. alba | reverse complement strand
CGACGGGTCGAATCCTTGCGACGGGTATTGGGGACAAGGTGGGCACCCACCCCATGTGCTCTCTCTCTCACCCCCTGGGTTTTGTGTGAGATAAAATGGTACCCGTCGCAAGTTTGCGACGGGTATCTCCGTCATAAGGGAGAATTTGTGATCGACTATATCAATAGATGGGAAGCTTATTAAAAACTTGTACGGAGTAATTACTAACTACGGCAATAGTCTTCAAACTATGTGTACTAATTAAGTCGGCCACTTTTGTACAGCGTACTAGTTAGTTGTCGGACTTCAGTTTAGAAAAGTACAATTTCATAAACAAGTGCTTTCTATTAGAATATAATTGCTTGAATTGTATTGATATCAAACCTCAGTATATGTACAAGTTAGGTAGCGATAAATAAGGAACTAATATCCTAGAGAATATGCAAAAGATATACACGAAATCATTTAGCAAATAATTAACATATTTACGATATTCTATTACTCCCCCACAGTCGAAACGGGAGGCAACCGGATGTTGAGACTGTCGCGGAAATCATCAAAAAGAACGAGAGGGAGCCCTTTCGTGAAAATATCTGCAATTTGATAGCGGGAAGGGATATGACGAACCCGTACCTCGCCGCGTTCAACCTTTTCACGAACAAAATGTATATCCATTTCAATGTGTTTCGTACGTTGATGTTGAACCGGGTTGCCTGCGAGATAGATAGTGCTCACATTGTCACAATAGACAAGCGTTGCCTTGGGCATGGGGACATGAAGTTCAACGAGCAAATTGCGAAGCCAACAAGACTCGGCGACGACATTAGCTACTCCACGATATTCAGATTCGGCACTTGAACGAGAAAGAGTGGGTTGTCGTTTAGAAGCCCATGAAATGAGATTGTTGCCAAGAAACACGCAGTAACCAGAGGTAGACCTCCGGGTGTCGGGACACCCACCCCAGTCAGCATCAGTGTAAGCCGTGAGCTGGGTGGGTGAGCTACGAGTAAGCAGGAGACCACGGGCAGCAGAGCCTTTGACGTAGCGAATAATCCGCTTAAGAGCGTTCATGTGTTCCTCCATTGGGTTATGCATGAAGAGACACACTTGTTGCACGGCATACGAAATGTCAGGCCGTGTGAAAGTGAGATATTGTAAGGCCCCGGCCAGACTTCGATACAAGGTAGGATCGGAGAATGGCGTAGTGGTAACACCACTAAGTTTGGATTTGGTGTCCACGGGAGTGGCAGCGGGTTTGCAAGAGGTCATACCCGCGCGATCAACAATACTTTCCGCATACTTCGTTTGTGATAGAAATAACCCATTTGGAACGTGCTGGACGGAGATGCCAAGGAAATAATTAAGGGAACCCAAATCTTTCATAGCAAATTCCTTGTGAAGACGATCCATGATCGTTTTTCGTAGGAGATCCGAAGAGCAAGTAAGGATGATATCATCGACATAAAGTAGAAGATAGGCAAGCTGAGTACCTTTGCGAAAAATGAACAGAGAATGATCGACTTTGCTGTGAACAAAACCAATTTGAGTGGCGTAGTCAGCGAATCTTTTATACCAAGCACGGGGAGCCTGTTTTAAACCATACAGTGACTTCCTTAGGAGACACACGTGGTCCGGTTTGGCCTTGTCTCGGTAACCAACTGGTTGATGCATATAAACAGTTTCATTTAGAGCGCCATGTAGAAAAGCGTTTTTGACGTCTAACTGGTTGATGGACCAAGATTTGGAGAGTGCAAGGCAAAGAACCGTACGTATGGTGGAAGGTTTAACCACGGGGCTAAAGGTTTCTCCACAATCGACACCAACTTGTTGTGTTTTTCCGTCACCTACAAGACGAGCCTTGTATCGCTCAAAAGAACCGTCAGAATTTATTTTATGCCGAAAAATCCACATTGAGCGTATGACATTAACATCCGGAGGACGAGGAACCAAGTCCCAAGTCTTATTATTAATAAGAGCAGCATATTCGTCGTTCATAGCCAACTTCCAATTATGGTCACGGAGGGCCGATATGGGATCACGAGGTATCGGGGATATGGGCTCGGTGTGACTGAGAATGTGAGGTTGGGTAGGCTTGACATACTTGGGATTGGGTTTAAAAATGCCACGATCAGCGCGTGTAACGGGCTTAGAAATCCGGGCAGGTTCGTTTTGTGGAGGCTGTGACATGGAGGACGAGGGAGGAGGTGACACACGGGTGGATGGGTTTGGTGTGATAGGTGGCTGATGGTGGTCAGGGGCCTGGTTGTGTATACCAGGGGACGGTGAACCGGGGTCGGTGTGTGCAGGTGTGGACGGAGATGTTATCATATGGCGAAGAACATACGAAGAGAAGCCGTCATCTAAGAAGTCATAGGTGTGATTGTCGGGGCGATGAGTTCGGGAAAAAGGAAAAATTGATTCATCGAAAATTACATGTCGACAAACAATTAGTTTATTTTGCGAAATATCAAAGCACTTAAAACCACGATGATTCTTAGGGTACCCAAGAAACACACACGGAGTGGACCGAGGTTGCAATTTATGAATGGTGGTTGCGGGAATAAGAGGATAGCATAGACAGCCGAACACGCGTAAGTGATTATAAGTCGGTTGACGACAATAAAGGACTTGGAGCGGTGTTTGATAGGCTATAGGCTTACTTGGAAGTATGTTCATTAGATAAGTGGCCATGTCAAGGGCGTGATGCCAAAAAGAGACGGGAATTGAAGCATGAAATAATAAGGTACGAACAATGTTATTTACGGAACGGATTTTACGCTCAGCCTTTCCATTTTGTGAAGAGGTGTGAGGGCAAGATAATCGAAAAACGAGTCCATGCGCATCACAGAATTTTCGAAAAAGGTTATTGATAAATTCGGTTCCATTGTCACATTGTAGGGATTTTATTTTACGCTCAAATTGGGTTTGGATATAGGCATGAAAATTTAGTAGGACAGAACTCACATGTGATTTTTTTGCAATAGGGAATGTCCATAAAAAATTACTATAGTCATCCAAAATAAGAAGATAATACTTGTGACCCGATGAACTTAAAATTGGCGAAGTCCATAAATCACAATGTAAAATATCAAAAGGCAAAACAGTATGAGATGTTGACATGGTAAAAGGTAAACGAATGTGCTTTCCAAGAGAGCAAGATTGACAAACGAGTTTAGAAGAGTTCAAACTACAATCAATTAAATGATGCTGCTAAAGAGAAGCTAACACAGGAGCACCGGGATGACCCAGTCGATCATGCCAAAGCGATGAGGCCAGAGCAGCAAACGACGAGGCAGGTAAGGCTTTATTGCTAGCAGCGGAAATGGGATAAAGTGCGCCCCGACTCTCACATCTCATGAGTTGTGTCCCCGTCCGTAGGTCCTTCACACAAAAACCAAAAGGGTCAAATTCAACACTAACGGAATTGTCGGTTGTAAATTTTCGTACTGAGACTAAATTTTTGACTAGTTTAGGAGCATGTAGGACATTTTTCAGAATAAGGGGAGGGTGCGGTTTTGGTAAGTGGGTACTGCCGTAACCGGAAATTGGAATCGATTGACCATTACCAACAATTATACCATTTCGTTTGCTCGAATTAATAAAAGACTTAAGATTACCTTGATCCGCCGTCATGTGAGATGTCGCGCCTGTGTCCATGTACCAAGGCTCTGGAGGCGTCAACCCAAGAGTGTACATAGCTGCCTCAATATCTGTCTGAGATGGGGCAGACCCGGCAGCGGCGTATGCTTGGGCAGGCCGAGGTCCTAAGATACCAGGCTGAGAGCGAGGAGACATCCCTGGTCGAAACCAAGGAGCGGTAGGATATGGGCAAGGCGGGTATCCCCAAGGAGCAGGGGTCCACGACCAAGGACCATAACCACCGGGCCACTGTGGCTGTCCCGTGCCCTGAGTCGGCAGAAGAGGTGTCGTACCTTGAGCAGAGGATGCGGTTTTGGAAGAATTACCCTGACCTTTACCTCCCTTGGATCCGTTCCCCTTCTTTTTGCCGCCTTTATTCCCCTTGCCAGAGTTACCAGACGCGGGTTTGGACGAAGGTCCACCGCTGTCACTGTCACTTGATCCACGCGCATAGTTAGCAGAAGATGAGCCCGTGGCAACCTGTTTCGCTAAGCCTGCCTCTTCGAGCGTAAGCATAGAACGGGCTCGATAGAAAGCTGGTAGCGGATCTGCTTGACGAATGATGGTGCCGACGCCATGATAAGCTTCGGTAAGACCCGAGACTAATTGTAATACAAGACGACTATTAGACACGGGAGAGCCAACATTTTTTAATTGATCCGCCAGCGACTTAAGGCGTTGACAGTAAGCGGAAGCAGATGGAAAATCCCCCATTGAGATGTGGGAAAACTCTTGTTCGAGTGTGACGGCTCGAGAGTTTTTATTGTCGTGGAAGATGTTTGCAAGACGATCCCACGCGTCCATGGCTGTGGAGTCTTCCTCGACAATTGTTTCCAACAGTTCGGTGGTGACAGTGGAATAAATCCACTGAAGAACTGTAGCATCCAAAGTCTCCCAGAGTTCCGTCTCATCAGCCGTCATGGGACTCTTGGCAGAGGGGGCCTTAGGCTTGATGATGTGGTGGAGAACGCGATTGGATTTCGCGTGGTTGGTGAAGAGAGCAACCCAAAGTGGATACTGATCGTTGTCCATACCGAGTGTGACAGCGATGTGGTTCTTGATGTTGTTAACGGCAAGTGCAGGATGAAAAGAGGACTTTGCATCAGGAGCCATGATGATTTGACGTGAGGTCGGAGATTAGAGAGAGAGAGAGATGTCGAAGGAGGAGATCGACACTAGGGTTTAGCGGAAGCGATTTTGAGAATCGTGCCCTAGGAAGCTGATACCATATTAGAATATAATTGCTTGAATTGTATTGATATCAAACCTCAGTATATGTACAAGTTAGGTAGCGATAAATAAGGAACTAATATCCTAGAGAATATGCAAAAGATATACACGAAATCATTTAGCAAATAATTAACATATTTACGATATTCTATTACTTTCAAACATGTATACTGATTACAAGAGTCTAAATTTGAGATGCATGAACCAATTGTCTATAGTATAAGTTGAATAATAAGAACATTACAAAAACTTCTGAACTGTGAAAGATCATCTCTCACTAAGTTATTGAATATGAATCCTATAGACCCTACCCATATCCTACACATTGTCATCTCTAATTGTGAGAGAGCATATCTCACTAAGTTATTGAGATATTACTTTTTTCATAATTCTATATGTATTTTCCGTAACACTTAATTAAAGACAGGACGGTTTTGTAAAAATCAACACTGATGCGAGAGTTCGAGAAGGTGAAGGCGTGTCTTTGGGTGTGGTATGTCGTGATGAAGGGGGGAAGGTGCTATGGGGTTTGTCAATCGTCATGGAACAAACGTGGGAGGTTCATGTGGCTGAGGCGGTAGCGGTTTTGGAAGCTGTTCGAGAAGCGGGGAGGAGAGGGCATGCTAAACTTATTGTCGAAAGTGATTGTCTCCAAGTGGTGAATGCTTTACGGAAGCCGGCTTCTGGCAGGAGCATCTTTTCTTTAGTTTTAGACGACATTCTTGCTTTATGTAATTCTTTTAATTCTATTGTTTGGTCGTACATTAGCCGTAGTTGTAATGGGGTGGCACATGCTTTAGCTCATCCTTTTCCTAGAGTGGTTGGTCGAGTCGTGTGGTCAGAGGCTTTGCCTTTGGTTGCGAACGATATTGTTATCGCTGATTTATCGCTAATGCAGTAGAACCTCTGGGGTTCATTTCAAAAAAAAAAAAAAAAAAAAAGACAGGGCTCAACATGATTCTTTCATTATTTGTTGACGTATTTTCATAATTGTCAACAGTAAATTATTTCTATTAGTAAATTATTTTACATTAAAAGTATCTTTTTTTTATTTAGTATTACTATACTTTTAATTATTTTTTATTTCAAATTATAGAATGATATCTTAATAATCACTCAAAAGACTCGTTAATTGTAAACATTTTTTCACCTCTCCAAAATCCCTCATTCTCAAAACTGCACAAAAAGCGACAAACGATATCATGATTATGGACTTGACTAGTGACTACTGTCACAAACGTAAGCTTGACGATTACTCTAGATCCGAGGTGGATACACCAAATTTGCATTCATAGCTCATCCACGTGTGTAGTTGGTTGAATTTAGGTCACTAGTAACAGGTTTGTCAAGAGTTTGTAAGATGATATGTTCTCAATTTTTTAGATTTGTCTACAAACTTTCTATTGCTAGACATAGATGTTAAGGTTTGTAGTTAAGAAAGATTATTATATTGTATCCTTTGTAGAAAGAGAGTGTGTGAGAGGAGGAATAATAATGTGAGCCACGTTATAAACCTTAAAAAGGTTTATCTAATGTTGAGATGAGATTTGTACATAAATGGATTTGTCAAACTCTAAAAACTCCAGAATATTGTTAAAAAGTATGCGACTTTAAAAGACGAAACTTTTATATTTAGATTTATTGTGAAAAAGTCTTTAATAAAATTATTTTTTTTACGAGAAAGTCAGTATAAATAATGAAAAATACAGTCATATACCGCTCAAAGACCACCTAAAAGTAAGTGTTATCCTTGATTTGGATGAGGAAATATTAACCTTCTTCTTCCAACCTTTTCAGATCCTACCCTCGGCTTACAATATTAACTACTCCCTCTATCCCAAATACATATGTTAACTATTTTCGTTTTAGGGTGTATCACTCAATTATTATTTATTTTTATTTTTGGTAAGTTTTACACAGATGGTCAACTAGACATGTGAATTAGGCAAGTGACATGTAAGAGAACACTTTAATTTATTTTTCTCTCCTTTTTGTCATTTCCTTGGTCTTTCTACTAAAACGAATAAATAACAAAGGAAGTGACCGAAAGTCCGGGACGGAGGCCGGAGGGAGCATTTTTTTACACGATGGTCAAACAAGCTAAGTGGGTGAAATAAATCATTTTAATCGTGTGTTAGATGAGAAGATTGGAAAGAAGACCCAAAAAAGTAAATAGATAATTTTTTATATACTGTACTTGAGCGAGCTTGCAATTGCTTAATTAATTATGTAAGCACTAGGTAGATCCTAAGTATACATGATCATAATAATTTATAAATCATATACTCCCTCCAATTCACAATAAACCTCCCTATTTCCTTTTTCGATTATTCACAATAACCTCCCTCTTTCCTTTTATGGTAAGTGTTTGTGTGGTCCAANNATTGTGAATTGGAGGGAGTATATCAGATCAACATCATTTTTTTAAACAAAGTGACAAGCTCAAACTCCTAAAAGTCTAAAAAACATAATCTCAGACTGTAAATAACCTTCATAAAATTGCAACGAAATATTAGAAAAGAGTAAAAACCCAAACCCTTAAAAATTTCAAAAGAATTGTAACCAACTACTCCGTATATTTCATCCTTAAAAGCATTACCGAACAATATTAATTACAAAATTTCACCATTTATACACTACCTAACATTAGGTACACGATTTCATCAACAAAGTAATTTTAAAGTAACATGGGAATTATATTGGAAATCCCAAGCACATGCATGCACACTTGAGCTTGTGACATGCTTGATAGTTGATAGTTCTAGGAAGGTTCACCCAATTATTAGGTCCGATCCCCACTGCCCATAACCTTAAGTCCTTAACAGCCTAATTCTCCTTTGCCGACACTCAAATTTTAATTTATTCCAAATTGTCACCTTAAGGTGAGTTTATTTAAATCAAGTTAAGGGTCATCCCCTCGGCTGGTTGTTTACGTTTTATTCATACACTTATTACAAAAGATTAAAAACGTGAATAATAACTAGTTGAATGAGAGTAAAATAATATCCGATTAAATTAGCATTAGACTACGCAATCACTCATAAGTTATAACGTGTTAATAATTAGTTAATTGGTTAAAAATGTGAGTAAATTCATTTTTAAGCTAAGCAGGGATAAATAACATACATAAAAAGTGATTCGATGAATGGTTTACGTATATGTTGTACTTTATCCAATTCTTATAGCCTTTGTTAATTTCCATTTCCTCTTTTTCAAGGAAATTTTAATTTTAATTCTGATTTTGGTGGTTGGTTTACGTATATTCGATACTGGTCGATATCGTCCTTGTAGTTTCGTTCTTTGTTGGACATTAGGCACATTGTCCTTTTTCTAACCTCGTCGGCTATATTTGAAATAGAACTAATCCAAATCTATACCTCACAAAATTCTTTGGATATGACACAAAGTTCACAAACTTTATATCTTCCTCATCATATAGTACACCCAACTTTCAATTCTTCCACAATTCAACAAAAATAATAAATTTATAGGACCAAAATAATACCAATAATTAAACGTGAATGCGCGGTCCACATTTCACATTGAAAACAAACGTAATTCCACCGCAACATGATAGCAACCACTCGTCTACCAATCGAATTGAAATGAGAGCAACTTTTTATTACAAAACATTATAATAAAAAAAGTACTACATTTATAATCCAAAATGTACAAATTAAAGTATATACTATCCAATTGTGTAATTAACTTGATAATAACATATCCGTAATCACTAATCAACTTTACCAATTTCTTTACTTCTAGCTTGCTCTAGTAGCCGGCTAAAATTATACTGTAGGTATTCTATAAAACGGTCTTACAATAAATTATTATGAAACCATCAGCAGAATAATACAGATCGAGTAATTATTATAGAAAAATCTAACACGGGTTTACTGATTGAGTTGAAATGAGAGAAACTTTTTATTACAAAACATTATAATAAAAAAAAAAAGTATTACATTATAATCCAAAATGTACAAAGTATATACTATTCAATTGTGTAATTAACTTGGTAATAACATACACGTAATCACTATCAACTTTACCAATTTCTTTACTTCCAGCTCGCTCTAATCGCCAGCTAGAATTATACTGTAGGCCTCTATAAGACAGTTTTACAATAAATTATTATAAAACCATCAGCAGAGTAACATTGTACTTCTTATCTAAGTAAAATGTAAGACGGGTTCCTCATAAAAACGTCTTACATAAGAATTTGTGATATACCTTTCAGACATCAACATGACAGCTACTAGAAAGCTGATACTTAATAACAGCACCAAAATTAACCCCAGGAATATTACCACCACCAATATTATTATTATTATTATTGTTATTGTTTTTATTATTATAATTATTATTATTGTTATTACCGAAAGTAATATAAGCAGGACAATTAACATTCATATGATATTTACCAGAAATCCAAGTACCAACTTTCCATCTAACCCTAGCATTAATCTTAATATTCATAAGAAGCAATCCAGCATTTTGATCTTGTTGTAATGACATGCCTAAATACGGTGCAATCGGAATCGAAACACCGTACAAAAACGGTGACCATATAACAATATCCTTATGACCTTGGTACGTAGGTGGAAGACGTGTAACAAGCGTAATCTGTTGGTTATGGTACGACGAGTATACGTCAGCTCGATCGTAGTATACGCCGATTTTATCATTAGGGTTTCGGGTTTGGAGGGTGACTTGGAAGGTGGCGGATAAGAGATTAGGTTGCGTGAGGTTGAAGGAATATATGGTTGCGTCTTGGAGAGTGAAGTGAGGTTTGGTTGGACGTAGGATTAGCCATATTAGGAAGATTGTGAAGAGGATTAGGAAGATTAGGAAGAGTATACCGCCTATTACGCGGTGGAGTCGCGGGGCGGGTTCGTGGTCGTCGTCGCAACAGTCTTTTGAGGTCATTTTGGTGAGGAAAGGGAAGGGGAGTGTATGTATTGAGTGAGGGAGAAGAGAGTGAGAGTATGGGAAGGGAAGGGTGTTATGGAGTGGGTGGATTGGTATTTATAAGATTGATGGGGAGATAGAGTGATTAGAAAGAGAGGTTGTTATTTAATTTACGGACAATAATTCATCAGGTTCACGTTATGTCGAATTTAATTTAAAATAACCTGTAATTTTATATAGATCTATATAATGTATTGGATTCAGATTATGCCTAATTTAATTTAAAATAACATGTAGTTTTGTATAGATCTATATAATTTGGCCTCTTTGGCCTGTTTTTGTATCGTTTTTTCTATTAAAATCAGCATAATAATATACACGTTTTTTTTTTATTTCTATTAGTGAATTTTCAGATTATCAAAGATTGTTTTATAAACACACTTTATATATGGCTACACATAAATTCTTTATTCAATATATTCATTAATTAATCCGGCCTTATGCATACAACATAAATTTGTATATAAAACATCCTAAGTAGTCTAATAAGCAAACACATTTATATAAATTGCCTCTTTTTTTTTTCCCTAGCAAGTCTCCTTAAGAGGGGTCTTTTTTTTGTCTGAACAATTTTATAATAAAATGTAAACAATTTTAGCTGTAAATAACATTATATTAGCGTCAACATTTTATTATTAAAAAGTCAGCTTTAATTAGAAAATGACGATATTTTTCCAGTCTTAATTTCAGAAAGAGAAAACCTATCTAAAATGAGAATTTTCCTTTTTTTTCATTCTATAAATACTATGTAGGTGGCTAATAATCGTAATTATGAAGGCATCATGATTGATAGTACTAGTGAAAATGAGCTTAACATGTGATTTGTTCGTATTTGTAATCATGTGAGTGGAGAAAGATATTGCATATGGCCATATGGGTGATGACCTTACATATATCCTGGAAGGTTCACTTGGCCAATTCTCTTTTGTAATCCTACGTTTGAGACAAGAATGTACCGAGTGGTTTAATGAGTCATATAATAATATGTCTAAAGTCTAAACACGACACAAGGAATTGGCCACTAAACATATTATTGTAGGCAATCAAGCATGTGAATTGGTTATTCTTAATTTTTTATCTAGCAATTAATTACGAGTAGTGTTTTTTAAGCTGAATATATTCGTTTTAAAGTTAAAACACGCTCAACTTTGTTATATACTTCCTCCGTACTAGACCAATGGTTACACTTACCTAATACGGCCGTGCCACACCAATGGTAACATACTATAAATAGGCTGTTTTTTTACAATAATACCCTTATATTCTCCTTATATTTACATAATGACCACTTGTGATTCACTCACCAACCCAATAATTTAATCCCTTATATTCACTTCACTTTCCATCTTTGCCCCTACTTTTACCCTCTTTTCTTAAATATCCTATTTTTTACCATATTACCATTGGTGTGATATGGAGGGAGTATTCTGTTTTTGTCTTACCTATACTATTTGACTCGATTGAATTAAGTTTAAGACGGGAGTTGTGTTCATCAAGTGAAGTTTGTAAATATGTTAGGATTTTAGAATCAAACTATTTGCTAAAAGTTATACATGTTCAATTTCAGTAAATTGTTCATCTTTTTTTCTTTCGTGGAAAAGTAAGAAATTGTATCAAAGTTAAACTACTACGAGTACTAAAATACAGTAATAAAATTCGACTAACTTTAATTTTTTAGTTCTTAAAAAACAACTCTAAACTTGGCGATTTACAATTAAAATTTCCCTACTTGTCCAATAGTACTTCGTATAAAACGTATTGAACCCGACTAGCTCGATCCAATTTCCGCATAAGTGGTTGATATTAACTTTCAACCAGGGTGGTGAAAAAAGAAAAGGGAACAAAAATATACCACTATAAACTTGCGAGTATTACTATTTTTCTCTATCATTCTAACAAGTCCATGTGATAGCGGCCAAGTAAGTTTTATAAAATTCTACGGAGTTATTAAACAACAAATCCGTTGTAGTCTAGTTGGTTAGGATACTCGGCTCTCACCCGAGAGACCCGGGTTCAAGTCCCGGCAACGGAATTTTTTTTCCTACTATTTTTAGCCTTTTGCTTTTATTGTATCACTGTTTATGCTCTTAGTTTAACCAAAATTCAATCTAAACAAGCTTATCCAAGTCCTATTTTCACTCAATATTCACATCAAGGCATCTTGCGCGAAAATCGCTGACACAAAATAATCATCCATGGACACGGTTTGACAGAATCAAACATAAAAAAAAAAAAAAAAAAAATCACACGGTAGCATCTACAAGCCACCTACACAATAGCTCGGTTACATTCAATTTCAAAAGACTATATCAAACATATACCCGATAAAAAATTACTTGACGAGGCCAATAATCTCAATGTAGCTTCCTTGGAATTACTCTGCATCTTGTTGAGCCATAGCCAATGAAGGCGGATCCTCACAATTCGATGATCTTGGTGACGAACCCTCAACAATAATCACATAACTTGTTGAGGATCGAGACTTCATAGACGACAATTGATTTAACATCTTAGAATTTCCATGTTGGAGAACGGTGTTATTATCATCCACAATGCTCGTGAATTTTGCTAGGGTGGCTAACCTTTGGACCGCCTCAGCAATCTCTTCCGTACATGTTACAACTTCGTTTAACAATGAAGCGACTGTTGCTACTTGTGTAACATCCAAAAGATTGATGTTTTCCCATAAGTTTGATTTTAGCAATTCGTTTAGATCTTGAGCTGATTTTTTCGCGTTTTGGATATGAGCGCTGGCCTTAGCGGGTTGGGTCATTTCTTTTATTGCGAATGATAATTCCTTCAATGCTTTGCCTGATTCAATGCTTATCTTTGAACACGGCTCTAGGAACTTCGCCTTCACTTCATTGGGCGCCTAAAAATCCAAAAAAAAAAAAAAA
>LHUT01005501.1:0-12713 GCA_001412135.1 Silene latifolia subsp. alba | reverse complement strand
CACCCCTAGCCACCATCGACACCACTCAAACTTGCCACTTCTAGCCTTCTCCACGCCGTATCCCGACCACTAATAACCACCAGCTAAACCGCCCAGAACAGACCACACAACCTCGCCCTAAACACTTCCACGAAACTATTAATACCGAAAACCCGACACCATCCTCTACACCAAACCTCACCACCTATGGCCACCACCGTCATCATCACTGACCAACGGTGGTTCCAGGGGTGTTCCCACCTTCCACTTGACCCATCTACACCAACACTACAACCTCCTAAAACCGACAGCAGCAGTAACAATACCCCCTCCCCTGTTTCACGTTTTTTCGGCCATCACCACCACAAACCACCACCTACGGTCCCCACTATGCCACCCCTGAGGTCGACTCTCACCCCTGGTCTCAACCTAACCATGCCCAGATCAAGCCGGGTCCAAATAAGGGTTCGTATTGGGGTCGAAGTTCCCTGCTCAAACCAACGTCACCCTCACCATGTAGCCTCGAAAACCCGCTTCCAACCACCACCACCACCACCACCACCACCACGGTGGTCAACAACGGTCAACGAAGGGTCCTAGTCACTCCCTGGTGGTCCATGGTCATGGTCACGGTCACGGCTAACCTTACGGTGGTCTACAACGCGAGTTATTTTAATGGGTTATTTAATGAGATTAATCCATCCTATGCCTCTCCTTCTCAAATTGCCCCAACCTACGTTTTTTCCCATATTAACATTATCTTTCCACCCGTTTAACTTTTATTATACCTGTGGAAGGGCAACCTGTTAAACAGGTTACCTATCCCTTTCCAGTAATTTAAACGCCCCCTTTCCTCTCATTTATTAGTTTCTTTAATTTTGACCTAATTTTTTACTGCTCTTCAAATTCACTTTTCACCTTCCATTATTGTCTTCTGTCATCATCATCCATCGTCACCTGCTACTGCGAAGATATTCAATCATCATTATTCTTTCAACTACCCATAATCCATGGATAAGGTATGTTTCCCTATTTCAATTACAATTTTCGATTTTGTTCTTTTTTAACAGTATTTCGCCATTATTGAAATTAATTAGGTTATTTTCAATCTGTTTTGGTAATTGTTAATCAATCAGTATCCTCTCACTTTGATCCTTATTTGTACTTAACCTGTGTTATTTTCGATTAATTTGTTTTGTTAGAGATGTTAATCGTTTTGGTGTTGTTGTAAAATTTATTTTGAATTGTTTTTTATCCTAATTTAGGGAAATTCATGGGAATGGGTGACTTTGAAAATGTGGTTTGGAGGATCGTTTACTAGGCATGAAATGGGGTTAGGATATATTGGCAAGGTGTTTAGGACTTGTAATGTTGACATTGACGAATTTTGCTGGTTTACAATTCTTGAGGAAGCAGATAAATGTGGTCAATTTAATAGGCAGATGGATGCAATTTTTTTCATGAACCCTAACTTAGGAATGCAAAGAATTGTTGATGATATTGGGGCACAAGTTATGTGTAAATTTGCAGTTGAGAATAGGGTTGTGGAGTGTTATTTGGTTTCTGGTGTTGATGTTTCCCATTTAATGCATCTGATTGAGGTGGGTAAGGGAGAAGTAAATGGTAACATAATTGTTAACTACTCCTCTAAGAAATTGACCCCTAGAAGGAAGGAAGAATCAATTAGTAATAGTGCAAAGGAGGGACCACTTTCCAAAGGCACCATTGAAAACTCAAGCAAAAGTACTCATAAAAAAGTACTAAATGACTGTCACACCAGCATCAAAGAAAAAGGGAAAAAACCTACAGAAACCCTTAAAAAATCTTGTGTCAATAAAGCCTCTGTCAAAGATTCCTTTCTCAAACAATCCTCTCTTAAACAACATCTCAAACAGCATGTTACTTTAACAAACAGCCAAACAAATGAAACCCTAAAAAAATCATCTCTCAAAGCATCATCTCTCAAAGAATCCTCACAAATACCACCAACTCTTGAACCAAATATTGACCAGTTCTATGATTTCAATGATATAACAATATCAAATTTTTTTAATTCATATGAGGAAGAGTCAGATTTGGCATGTCTTAATGTTAATGCTGAGTTAGAAAGTGAAGACACAAGTGAGGGAGGAGATCCAGTTTATGACCCTGATTTGGAAGAGGGTGAAACTGATTCTGAGGACAGTGATGTGGAGATAGATGAGGGTGTAAATGAGGGCGAGGAGAACTTGATTGAGCCACAGTGGGAGTCTGATGGGTATTCAGAGGATGAGGAAACTAAAGAAGGTAGGAGAAAATTGAAGGAATGGAATTCCAAAGCTCTTGCCATTGCTAAACAACTTGAAGTTGAAGCTGCTAATGTATTATTGCCTGGGCAGGAAAATGCTGAGTGTAGTGGTGTAAGGGAAGAGGAGGGTGTTGTCAGTGACTATGACAATAGTGGAGATGAGGTAGAGACACCTGGTGAAAGTGAGGAGGAGTCTATACCAGGGAAGAGGAGAAGATCTGCAGTTCCAGTGATTAATGAAATGTCAGATTTCTCAAAAATTAAGTGGTGTGTTGGGATCAAATTCCCTACAAGGGAAATTTTCAGAGAGTGTGTTACTAGATATGCTATAGCTCAGGGTAGAAACTTGACATTTGTGGTCAGTGATAAGAGTAGGGGTAAAAGGCTTGGAGTGAAGTGTAAGGTAGGGTGTCCATTCAAGTTATATGGTAGTTGGGACAATAGTAGTGCATCTTTCTTGGTTAAATCTGTGAAACCTTCTCACAATTGTCAAAGAACAATGGAGAGTAACAGGCAGTTGAAATCTTCATGGGTGGCAAAGCAATTCCTTGAAGTTTTTAAGGCAAAACCCCACTGGCCAGCTGCAGACATAATAGAAACAGTTAGAAGGGCTTACAAGGTCATCATTAAGAAAGGGTTTGCTTATAAAGTTAAGTACTATGCTCACAAACTTCTTCATGGTTCAATGAGAGAGCATTATAGTAAACTGGGAAGCTATATGGCAGCACTAAAACAGGAATATCCCACAAGTGTTTTCACTTTGGCTACAAGTCCATCTGTCAGCTCAGTACCTGTGTTCCAAAGGTTGTTTATTTGCTTTGATGCCCTTAGAAAAGGTTGGTTAAGTGGTTGTAGGAGATTACTTTGTTTGGATGCTTGTTTCTTGAAGACTTTCCTAGGGGGGCAACTAATAAGTGCAATTGGAAGGGATGGGAATGATCAAATGTACCCATTAGCTTGGGCTGTTGTGGAAGGAGAAAATAATGATAGTTATGAATGGTTTTTTAAAGAGTTAAAGAAAGCAACAGGAGAAGAGGATGGGGAAGGATGGACTATAATATCAGATGAACATCAGGTAGTTTATACATTAATTGTTTTTTTTAGTTATAAATGATTGTTGTAATTATATTAGACTGATGCATAGTATTTAACTGTAGAGCATTATCTCCATGGTGTCCAAAGAATTTCCCAAAGCAGAACACAGGAGGTGTGCAAGGCACATATTTGCCAATTGGCACAAGTCATATAAGGGAGAAGAGATGAAGATGCTTTTTTGGAATTGTGCTCAATCCTACAACCAGGCTGACTTTGATGAAGCCATTGCTGCTTTGAAGGAGGTTGACCCAAGAGCCTCTGATGCATTAATGGGTTGTAACCCCACTCTTTTCTGCAGAGCCTTCATCAGTACAGCCACGGTTAATGATGTCATTGTAAACAATATGGCTGAAACCTTCAATGCATACATAATCAATGCTAGGTCAAAGCATTTGATTTACATGCTAGAGGATATTAGGACCATGTTGATGCAAAGAATAGCTGTGAAAAAGAGTGAAATGGAGGCGTCTGATGCCATTGTGTGTCCCAATATCCAATTGATACTAGAAAAGGAGAAGGAGAAGGCTGCCTTCTGCACAGCATTGCCCTCTAGCCCTACTCTATACCAGGTGAAGGATGGAATTGATGAAGTTAAGGTAAATTTGGAAGAAAGGACATGTACATGTAGGAAGTGGGATGTAACAGGAATCCCTTGCAAGCATGCCATTGCAGCTATATTTGAGATCCATGCTCTAGCTGAAGACTATGTGCATCCTATGTACACAAGACAAATTTACTTAGAGGCTTACAACACCTCAATTGGTCCACTTCCTGGAGAAAGGTATTGGCCTAAAGTGGATCTACCCATGATTCCACCACCAATAAAGGTTGGACCAGGTAGACCAAGGAAGAAGAGAAGAAGGGATCCACATGAGGATCCAAAGAAAAAAGGGAAACTGACAAAGCATGGGCTGGAGATGAGTTGTTCTGTTTGTAAGTCAAAAGAACACAACAAGAGGAGGTGTCCTGACAAGGATAGGGTGGTACCACAACCAGCTAAAAGGGGAAGAGGGAGACCTAGGGCTGTAAATGTTGGTGGAGGACAAGATGAGGCATCCTCCTCACAAATCCATCATGGAGCAACTGCTATACCCACTAGATTAGGGAGGGGTGGAAGAGTTATAACAACTGGTAGAGGGGGTACAAGAGGATCAAGAGGAGCAAGAGGGGGTACAAGAGGATCAAGAGGAGGTCCAAGGGTAATTCTCATAACCTAATATTATGGCTGTCAATTCTTTATAGTATACAATGCATTATCTATCAGTATATAAACATGATTATGATGCTTGCAGGCACCACAAGGGATGGGAGTTCTAATAGATGCTCAAGGGAATGCTTTCACAAATGTACCAGGAACTACCAGTGGTCCTAGGAGCATAATGATTGCTGCCCAACCTTCAACACAAGTTTCATCAAATCAAGTTTGAAGCCACTTCAGCTACTTGACGTATTTTGACAGTTACAAACAGTCGTCTGTTATTGTAGCTAGTGTATGTATTTTGAACAATGTATTCTGTCCATCTAGCCGTTTGTTTTGAACAATCTAGCAAGTCGTCAACTGATGTATTTTGAACAAGGCAGAATGCAAGTCTATGTATGTGTTGTGAACAATGTAGTTTGAAGGTAATGAATGACAGAGTGTTTAAGACTTTTAAGTCTGAACAAGATAATTTCAACTGATTCAATTCCAATTCAAATGCATTACTTAAAAACTCCATACAACATCAACAACCTTCGTACATCATCATACATCAACCACCTCCATACATCCTCAAACTTCAACATTCCTAATCATTAAAAAGACTGCAAAAAAAATCCAAGAAATCAACAATAACGTCATTGCTATTTTCTCCCCTTTACAATGTTTCCTAATCTCTTCTTTCAGTTTTTCATTCTTCAATTTGAGTTTGTCAATCTTCACTTGCAAATTGCTCATTTGCAGGCCACTATCTTCAAGTACTTTGTCTTCAAACACAAATAGATCACATCCATTATTCTACAAAATTGAAATTGAAAAACAAAATGAATTGAAATTAAAGAACAAAATGAAGAAAAATTTCACAAATAAAAAAGTAAATTCCAAATAAGAGATACTTACAGGCCACAATGAACAACCATAGAACCTTTTACCCACATTAATTCCATTCTTGATAACCCTTAATTTCGCAGGGAGTTGATGTTCACATAGCAATTGTTTACTGTGATCTGGGCTTTTCGACATTGATGAAGATGAAGAAGAGAAAGTACCCTTTTTCATTATGTGAAGAACTTGGGGAAAATATGGGTTAAAAATGGAGAAGATAATTTTGGGGAAAATGGAGAAGATAATTAAAAGGAAGAATGTGACCGTTGTAGAGGATGAAGGAAGACAGTAGAAAGAAGAAAGAAGAAAGGTGAAGAAGTTAATGGAATGGAGGCATAAGAAGGTTAAATTAATAAGGAAACTTGTTGTTAATTGAATCTCACCTGTTACAACAGGTAAACAAAATGCCTAGTGTAGTATAAGTTAAATGAGTGGAAAGATAATGTTAATATGGGAAAAAACGTAGGATGGGGTAATTTGAGAAGGAGAGGCATAGGATGGATTAATCTCATTAAATAACCCTATTTTAATTACAAAATCAATACATTATAATATAAGACGGTCTTACCTTTTATCGTTAATTGCTCCTTCCGTCTCTTAAATCTTCTTCCTCTTTCTTTGTGANCTCTAATCAGCTTAGTTCAGTTTAGTTCTATTCAGTTCAGCTTAGCTCCATTCAATTTAGTTCAGTTCAGCTCAGCTCCATTCAGTTCAGTTCAGTTCAGTTCAGCTCAGCTCTATTCAGTTCCGTTCAGCTCAGTTCAGTTCAGTTCAGCTCCATTCAGTTCAGTTCAGCTCTAAAAAACCAGAAATAACAGGGCCTAAATTGTCTTCACCTTGAACACCACCAGATTTCGCATTTCCCAAATAGCCCAAATCCCCATAATAAACTTCTCCGTCTCCCAGAACATCTTCAACCCACTCCCTCACCCTCTCATACCCCAATATCCCCGAGCAAGATGGAGACAAGTCTGCACTTCACACAAGCAAACCGGATTAACGACAGTAATTTAGGATTCTATATTTCGTTTTAAAGCGATCGCAACGCTACAAAATGGCCAAAAAAAGATCTTAACACTGATTGGCGTAAGCCTTACCTAGAATGGCTGACAGAAGACATTTGTGAACTGTTAACACTGTTTAGTCTTGTGCTTTATAAATATAGCTGTTTTTTGAGGATTACTTCTTCTGTTTTGAAATTGGTAATCAATGACTTGCTAATCTTCTATTTTGAACGTTTTACTGTTTACAGACACTGGTTCTCGTGTTAGCCTAGATAACTCGTGTTTTGGCTGTCATCAACCTGTATGTTACAGTAACTCGTACGCTAGCAGTATTATTATGTAAAACTAGAAACTCATTACATTTCCACGACGACTAAGCTTGTGGTACGGTATAGGAAGAGTCGGTAATTAAGGTACTAAAGATGTCAGTAAAAGGAATACAGATGGGAAATTAATGCAGAAATATGCATTGGGCATGAACTCATAGACAAGAGCTTTGAAATCATTGCCCTGAAAATCAATACTTGAGCAAGCTGTTACCATACCCACCAGATTGCTCAAGTACTGATTTGAATACAGACCCTTATGCATATTCAAATGCTGCAAATGCTGAGAAATATGCATATTTCGAGCCATGCATATTCAAATGCTGCAAGGGGAGAGGCCTGAGCAATCTCCCCTATCGCCCGGAATTTCACCTGACAACTTATTTCTTGGCACATCAAAAACTACAATATTTACTTGCTTACTCATCTCCGATGGTAAGAATCCTTCCAAATGATTTTTGCCATCATTTATTTCGAGAAACTTCGCAGACCCATCAAAAAGTTAACCAGTGAACCAAGAAAATTGATGTCACCTTATAGATGATTGTTGTAAAATCTAGGTTCTGAAGATTTGCAGTAAAAATCAATTAACTGAATCATGTATCGACACATTTCATCAAATCATACATGAATAACGGGGTAATTAACCCTCCATTACTACGGATATTGAGTCCTAAACGGAGTTTATTTACCACCTTAGGCTGTTATTATCATGCATCACCGAGACTACAGGGATTATCAGTTTATGGATTAACAATACACAATGTTACTGAAATAATTATTATCCGTGTAAGGAACTTGAGCACTTATGTGCATTCATATATGATATATCGTACAAAGATATCCGAAAAAAATAAAAAGTATTTTGTGCATATACACATGATTTTACAAGGATCACCCTTTTCCCCTACAGAAACAAAAAAAAAAGGAAAAAGAAAGAAAGCTGCACGGCATAAAGACGTGAAGAAGAACAAGCGGTCTAGAGCAAGGAAACCACATTGCTGTATATTGCCACCAGATCTGAAACTACAGCTAACGCGATCAATCCCCATGATATCATCTTGTCCTTCTTTGAAGCGATTTTTGGGCGGTCCCTAGGAAAATAGAAAATAAGACAGTCAGATAAAAACATTTAATCATTCTATAACAGTCAGATAATAACATTGTGGCAGGAGGACTAACCTGAGAACAATGGCAGCAGGAAAGATGAACAAGAGCAACGCACCAGCAGTTGCGCCAGTAAACTGGAAAGCAGTCCAAATATTGGGAATAAAGAGAGCTCCAAACAGGATAACAGTGATTAAACCCAAAGTGATGACAGCAAATCGTCTGTTATCTGACTCAAGAGGGATAGCAGTGTTGTATACAAGACCGTCAAAGTTACGTCTGAGGGAATAGAATATGACTGGGAATACAAGTATGATGTGAGCGGCATAGCTGAGGCGAACCAGGATGTTATAGACAGAACTGTATGGGATTCCCAGATCTGAATCAAAGTTGGAGAGCACGTCTGTGGCTGTTGAGTCTCCAAACAGAAGGAAACCGAATAAGCCTGTCAGTATATAGATGATCCCGCATACTGACAGTGATGATTTCACCACGCGGTTCATTTCAGATGGGTCACTCAACTCCTTTTGTATTTCATGCACTGCAATATGAGGTGACAGTATGACATATATATTCGATATTCAAGAAACATATGTTCCAAATGAAACTTAGGAGTAACGAGGTACAGAAAGAATTCAAACCATTATAGTGGCAAAGGTAAGCGCAAATTAGCACAGGAACTGCAGTGAACAAATTCCAAAAGGAGGAAAGATTTTCTATACGCGGAAACAAGGGGGGTAGTGTTATCAGGCCGATTGCCATCTTGTAGACCGCAATCTCTATGACAATGATGATGAAGAACACGGCTAACCCTACTGCGACTCCTGATGTGTATTGTAATGATTCTGCAGTCATGATAGACAATACATTGATTAGTTACTCTTGAGAGAGCTATATTAAAATTAAAAATCAAGTCTTGGAGCTGCAGAGTATTACATACCCATACGCTTAACCCACGCTGTAGGAATCAATACGATAACTGTCAGGAAAACCAGTACAAAAGTGCGCCCTGTCCACCATTCTTGTCCAAACCACTCTTCTAGAACCCCTGAATGATGAACTCCACTCACAGTTGATCCCGATATCACATCCGCTGTCAAATTTTAACTAATCAATCAGAAACAGGATTTGCTCACATGTTTTTTTTTTTTCTTTTTTTCAAGAAAAAAATCGAGTTTTCAAGATAAAAACGCCGAGTTTTGAAGAAATGACAAGGGCAGAGAGTTTTAGTACCGATGATAATCAAGTAGATAACAGTGATGCCAACATTGTTGATGATGACACTAACTTGGACCATGATCTCTCCTTTCCTTCCAAAAGCATCATCCATGAGCTGTCCATAAGAGAATGCTCTTCCATCCTCGCTATAACGAAGCAAGATGTCAACGGAGTACTTAGTCAGAAACCCGGAAACTAAGATCATTAGTAACCCTGGGATAATACCAAGTACTTTAATGGCAGCCGGTAAGCTCATAACCCCCGCACCAACGATGGTGCATGACAAGTTGAACACACCACTTAACCATGATGCTGTATTATCTTCCTTTCCAATTACTGATGAACCTCGCGAGGCCAGTGTTAACAATGGCGCACTTTGTTCTCCGTCAACTTTGTTACTCTCAATATCAATTCCTTTCATCATTTTGAACGATACAACGAACAGACAAGTTCTTGCACAAAGTATATACGAGTATATGCAAGAAACTCGACAAAATTCGTAACTTTGAGAACTTTGATACTTGTATAACAAACTATCAAAGTTCTCAAAGTTTAAGATAGAAATGATAAGGGGTGGAAGAATAGTGAAATAAATGATAATGTTGATATATAGCAAAATGATGTTTGGTACGCCTCGCGGCATACATCAAGCTTCGTCATCAAATCATACACATTAAATAAGTTTGGAACATTATTATAGAACCCGGCTACGGAAATTAGTCGGAATTATTCAAATATTGGCTCATCAATGGAATGATAAAACAGGATGATGGTGAAATGAGGTACATTTGAAGTCTTCAATGCTGTCAAATTTAGAACTTTTCAACTTATTTTATAATTAGAGGATTCTAATGCAAATACATAATTCATTTTTCTGTACACGCAACCCTTGTGCAAGATTGATGATGTTGCCCTTTTGATTAATTAAGACAACTAGTTTTGCAAAGGCAAGATTCTTGTCAACCGGGTTGGGTTATGTTTTGGGTCATACAAGTCGGTTAAGTATACAGACATGTCAAATATGGATTCAAACAGAACACGGGTCGGGTTTGTCGCATACTAATCTTGTCAGATCAGAATATAAATTAATTTTTCATTCTACATGATTTAATTATATACTTGTTGCTAAATTGGTCGAACCACGGATCACATAAGCCTTGAGTCCTTGACCCTGTTTAAGTCATCTCGGGTCACAAGACTAAATTTACGTATCATGACTCTCGAAGAATCAATCCGATTTGCGAGCAGCTTCGGTCTCTACAATATAGGCTTTGCTTTGGTCAAGATATATAGGATTATAGTTCTAGAAAATGGTTGATCAAGTCGAGTTTGCGAACTTTTTCATTGGTCTAAAGATACGTATATGGAAGGAGTAATAGCCTAATAGGGATCTCTAATCACCTTCATTGTCATGCTTACATATTAGGCTTTGTGTGATTGTGATTAAATGGAATTGACCAGCCAAGCAGCAGCTGGGCTTGATGAGTTTAATCATTAATTGCTACGATATACTATAATCCCTCAGATAGTATACATCAGAATGAGATGTGAAGCAGAAATTCTAAATCAAATTAGAATAACAATGTCGAATAAGTATATTTACATATCCAACAAAAGCGTTTCCGTCATATAACTCTTGCATATGTTCAGTAGGCATCAAACAAGAGGGAGATATGACATGGAAACTTCACTGATCTCAACTGAAGGAAATGCAGGCATAAACTGTACAAGCTGACTGACATATTAACATATTCACATATTAACCGATTCTAATCCACATTTGGCCATTAGCCGAATCCCTCACAGTTAACAACATCAAAACTCCAAAGCTATAAACATCATATTAATCAGTTACCTCCTTCGTTTCATGGTATTCTGGGTCAATATACCGCGGAGTACAGTGAATTGGCCATCTTCAATCTTTCTTCCCTGGAGTTATGGATACTGGGTAGCTCAGGTTCGCCAACTTGGCACAAACTGACACGTCGAGTAGTATACCAGGTGACTTGACATCCCTGTGAACCATTGGGTTTAAGAAGGCAGTATGCAACTATGCATATAAAAAGAGCACAAGCAGTATAAATAGAAGATCGCAACAAGTTTGTTTTTTCGACTGACGGTCATAGGGGGTTTTGATGGCTACAATCCTGTCACCGAGGGTGCCTTCGTAGACGATTCGCTCAATTAAATTGGCAACAACGAGATTGGGATCATAATGTTAGTTGCATTCTTGATTTCTTGCTCAATTTTCAGCTGTCCTACTCTTATGTCATGGCTCTAGCTTAAAACAATTTGTTTTTCCAACAAAATCCTGTCAATTTTAGTGAAATACTACCCCTTTAATCAATAACCAATTAAAATCAATAATCGAAGGTCGGCGCACAAGAGACATCATTTGATTGAAGAGATTTAGAGGAAATTGGAGATTGGGAAACCCTAATTGATATTGTTTTCTAATGTATTCCAGAAACATTCGTGGATCATCAACAGCAGTAACCTTATAATTAGCAGAACTGCAGAAAGAACTGGTATTAAATTGCAATTGATGTTGAAATCGAAACCCTAATTTAGAGAAAGGGGAAGATATTTTCCCAGAAAAGAGGGAAAGAGAAGTAGAAATGAATACCAGAAACGTAGAAGCAATCCAAAATTCCAAACGATTTAAGAAAATAATCAGACCTGCAGAAACGGCGTGCGGTTTGCAGAAGAGAAGTGAAGTTATGATGAATTGAGTCTACACTAGACCAAGGAAACGGGTCAACCGGATATGCTTCGGGTCGAGTCAATTTCGGGTTTGCTTATTTCAGGTCGGATTTGTGTCGTGTCGTGTTATTTCGGGTTCAGGTCAACTAAATTCGTAGATGATATAATCAGTTTGCAACCATAAACATTCGGGTTGGGTTAATTTGGGTTTCTGGTCTTCAGTTCGGTGTCGAGTCGGGTACATTTGCCATGTGTAGTCTACACCAGGAAAAACTAACCTGACCCGAATTACTTGGCCAAAATAACCCAACTCGCACCCGAAGTAACTCGATTTTATTCAACCTAACCTGAATGTTTATTATGGCATGCTAGCCGTTATCCTTAATAACTTAATAACAACTCACCCTAAATAACTCAAACCCGAAATGAACCGATTTGATCCGGCCCGAAGTTTTGCATACCTGAACAACCCGACCGGATTGTCCTGTTTGTCAGGCTTAGTTATGACCATTCCATCCGATCCACATTTAAGGAACTCGATTTAATTGAATGTTAGAAATTTTGTGAACCATTACATATTTGATCCCTACGAAGTTAAAATAATACTCCCTCTGTCCCGGTCATTTGTTGTCCTTTTTCATTTTTGGGTCTCTCAGTCATTTGTTGTCTTTTCTATTTTAGGAATGCATTTGATAAACAATTTGTTCATTCAAACTCAACTAGTTTTAAACCCGTGCAAAATTGCACGGGTATGTATTTGGGCCGGTATTAATGTTTTTGGATGTTTTTTTTTTCCCGCATTTCTATTGTACTTATCTAGTTGGTCTAAATCAACGATCTACAAAATTAATGTTTAAACTTGTTACAAATACGTGTTCACATGCATTGGTTTAAGAGGAAATAACAAAGGA
>LHUT01005499.1:0-12719 GCA_001412135.1 Silene latifolia subsp. alba | reverse complement strand
TTTGCCTTGTTTCACCTACAAAGCACTATCTAAGTCAATGGACTAAAGGGGTGGTTATTAACTCCAAAAGCCGCTCTAAAGAGCGAAAATAATGGATGAAATATGGCGTGAAATTAACATAAAAGTCATGTTAACAAATTCATATTTAGTTATTGCAATTGTTTTAAATTTTATCATGAGTGGCTAATCGCATCACTAGGATTGAGGGGGAATCTACAGGTAGATTAGGGGTGATTTGATGCTAAATAATTGAATGAATGTTCGATCGCTTTGCCTAATTACATGTTTCTAACTGCCAATTGAAATGAGATGTAAGGTGTAAATTGCTGATAAATGAAAGCTTACATTTTAGCAAAAAAAAAATGTCTTGAAGTACACAACTTGTCAATTGAATCCTGAAAATCGTAACCTATGATCAAAAGCCTAGTTTAGATTGTGCTTTACATGTAATCGATAGGATTAATTAATAAGTTATGAAAGCCTGTTAGTATAATCCTAAGATTGATAATTGATCCGAGAGGACTTGCCATATGTCTAATTGCATCGTTCGCTAGTTTAATTAAATCACCCGATAGTTCTCATGCATGCCGTAGTGAACCCGAGATCCTAATTTTCTCTATATTATACGTCTTTTATTTGTATTCACTTTAATTTTAGCACAAAATCAAGCAAATTACTTGTTATTGGATAATGTAGAATAGTCATAGTATTCTTCCATCTCCTTGTGTTATCCCTCGACCATACTAGTCTAGGTTTTCCCAATTCAGTACGTCCCATTCTGGTCCGATCTAATTCTCCCATCCAGTAGTCACATACTCACGTCCCGTCTCTTTTAGTTAGACCGGACTAGAACGGGACGTACTGGATTGGAACCGGAATTAAAAAATACGGCCAATCTCCGTTTTAGGGATTCTGGTTTTCGTTCCGGGCCGGATTGCCCGCGAAGACCGGAATTTATGTTTTTAACTTTCTTTCTTAAATTATTTATATAAGATTTTGTAAGATTTTTTATAAATGTTTAAATATGACTTAATTTGGCGTTATTAGACTTTAATAATATACATAATTCATTATTTATTTATTTATTTTATAGGGTTAACATAAGCATGCGAGTACGGACAAATTCCGCTCTAACCGGTCCGATTGAATCTAGAGACCAATTCCGGTCTGAACGTTTTTGCCATTCTGTTTCGGCCCGGTCTATACTGGTGCACAGTCTGAATAAACCGTTACCGGCTTGAACCCTCATCCAGACGCACATCCAGTCACAGCAGTACAGGCGTTCAGCTACTGCAGCACCCAAAAAAATCTTTTCTGCACCCGAAAAATACCAGAAAAATTTAGAGGAAACCCAAATCGTTGAGAGAGAGCAAAAGATGGCTTAATTCCTCGGCGCCCTCATCCTCGATTTCCCCCCTTTTCTAAACCCTAATCGCGGATTCTCTCTGTCTCTCTCCTTCAATCAATTTTCCACCTTATCCAAATCCCTAATTCAAACTTTCCTCATCTGCACATCACCTTTTCCCCCCAATTTTTGTTCCATTTTACCGTTGTAGTAAGTTATCTCGTAGTGTTCAATTTAACAGTGCGGTGAAAAAACAAGGTAAGAATTTTGAAAGAGAGAGAAATGTATAAGGAAAGAGGAGGATCGAAGGTATCGGAAATGGTGGATCGAAAAAGAATAAATGAAGCGTTGGATAAACACTTGCAAAGATCGTCGCCGTCGACTTCGAAAGGATTGAATGGTAAAGATCATGTTGTTAATAACAAGGAACGCTTTTCGACCGCGGTGCAATCAAACGTCGCAGCCTCTAGCGGCGGAGGAAAACAGCCGGCCGATCAACGGTCGCCTTCTCTGTTTAAGAGTCGGTCTGACGGTGAGTTTCTTTTATTCGCATTGTGTTTACTGTTTAGGGTGCGTTAGATACTCCCTCCGTATCAATCATTTGTTTACTTTTTTGTTCTTTGTGGGGAGTATTTTAATCAAATGTAAATAAATGATTCAGACGGGCCAGTAGTTGAGTAGTTAGAAAATTCAATTTCATGTGTTGGAAGCGAGAGGATTGTTTGTTTGATTTTGTGAGATTGGTTTGATGCACTGGTGGAACTAAGGAGGCTTGAGCAGGCGGTTTTATGCTAATATTGTTTCTTGGTCATCATATTCCATTCTCAATTAGTCATCATATTCCATTCTTGTTTCTTGGTCATCATATTCCATTCTCAATTAGTCTTCTCGAAGGCGGTTTTATGCTAATATTGTGTAAAATGGATCGAAACTACGTAGAATATGGCTATGGATGTTTAAAACATAGTTACCAAAAAAATCCTTTTTGGATTAGACTTGTGTAAGGCTGCCTTACACAGGTACTCTGTATTTGTGATTCCATTTATAGTTTGCCCCGGTTTGTTCGACCACTGGTTTAATGGGTAGTTTATTTGCTCTTGTAAGTGTTGTGTTGTTTTGGTTGTTAAATGGATGTGTTTTGGAATCGAATAATTGCTTCATTTTGGATATAAAGGATAAGTATTTTAGTTTTTTTGATGGTTAGTTTTGGTTGCATCTATGTGGTTTGGGGTAGAAGTTTGTGATTTGAATACTCTTGTGAGCAGCGAGTGAAGTTCAGTTTTTGAAGGCTGCATGATAGTCGCCGTAGCGAGTGTTGGGAAGTAGGTTTAATTGCTTTCTGAGTTTATATAATGCTTGAGGAACTTGAGTTAAAATTTTGGATAACATAGCTGTAATTCGAGCTGTTTTTGAAGAGGGATTTGTCTTTTAGCAAGTGCTCGTTTGAAAGGCTTTTCTTCGACAACCTTGCATAGCAGAATATAGTTTATCGTGGAGTGATAGGAGTCGGAGCTTATGGAAAGTTCTGATACTCTTTTGAAGCTTCTATCTTGTTTTTTTTTTTTTGAAAATTTTCTGACTTGTGAGTGTTGGCGTGGATTACTTTGGGGAACTGGGGATATAGTAGGCCTAGTGTGCTGTAATACATTACTATAAGGGCGTGCTTATTTAGTTATGAGAATATTCAAGAGTTCATTGCTGATTCTACATTGAATGAGGTCACTCTTTAGTGATTCAAAGTCCGGCATCTCCATCAATGGAGGATAAACTGTTTTCCCTTCGGATACTTTTGGAGTCTTTGCAATCACTCGACTTTTTGCTGTGCGCCCGTAACAGACATGATGAAATAGGTTTAAGTGATTTGCAATTCGCTGAGTTGATGAAATCCGGTAGGGCAAGTTTGGTTTAAGATACTAGAGTTCTTTATGTTGCTTCGTTTCTGAGATCAAGTGATGGTATTTGTGGAGATCTGAGGACCAGAACTTGACCATATCTAGGTACTTTAGTACTTCTTGATTTCGGAAATAGATTTTTTTTGTTTTTTTTTTTTTTTGTGTTGATGACATTGCCCTGTTTATGTTATGCTGTTTTACAAATTACAAAATTGTATTATTCATGCATCGTGCATGGACACCTTCGATTCTTCAATGTAATCGCTGGGTTCTTGACTTTTCAGTTTTGCAAATTGGTTTTCTAGGGCATGTGTGGTGTTATTTTCAGTTTGTGTCTCTCTTTTTGAGATTTTAAATGTTTACTCATAGGAGTTACGCTTTAAATTATTCATGAGAAGAGGAAAACTTGCTAGTTGCCACTCTACTCAAATTGTATACTTTTTTTTGGGATTTCTTAAAATTTTCGTACTTTTGAAGTTGGAAAAAAAAGGTGATGTAATCCCTTTGGTCTTGTGAATAATTTTATCTTTTTTCCGTCTACATGTTGGCATTAGCTTATTTATCTACCTTCTTTGGGGTTTTCTTGACATTCTCATGGTGAAACTGTAATGGTCTTGCACTCTTGCGTGCTTGAAATTAAGGGCTTGCTTTTGTCAGTGAAAGTTATTTCATAGTTACTGCTCGGTTGTACTGTTCAATTTTTTTACGACACTTCTATCCCTTGCTTATGATTTCTAAAAGCTTTCATTTGTTTTCTTCAGTTATTCTTGGTCATACTGTTTAGTTTGTACTGCTGTTTACACGAGGAACTGACTGACTCTTAAGATTCAGAAGATTAATTGGTTAGCCATAGTAGCTAGTTCCTTTTAGGGGCTGTGGGGGCAGGGTTCTTGAGATGATGGGAAAAATGCGTTTAGGATTTTCCAAGGGAAAATGGCAGTTCCCCACTTTATTGTAGCCTTGTAGGTCCCTCCCTCCTTTTGATTTAAACATTGGTGCAACTGTGCAATGCGTACAAATGTTGGAATTGATTTTGGTTTGAGAATGTGTATAACTCCTAATTTCTCAGTGTGAACCCTTGACCCTCACGCACAAATTTTGACGTCGTGTTTTTGGTTTTAAACAATGTTGGCTGTTTATACAGGTCTGGTGAACCCAGTTTTTGCTTATATATTTTTGAAAGCTTAAAGTACTCTGAACTGAAGTTGTCGTCTGGTGTGGTATTTTAAATGCTTCATAGATGCTCAGTCTTGTTCCTTTTTATCTTTCATGTTTGTGTTTATTGTAGAGAAAAGAAGGTTAGGACGTTAGGTTGGTTTTTGTTGACATTTTATCTCTTGACTAGCAGAGGAATCAGAGACTGATAGCGAAGAGTCTGATGTTAGCGGATCCGAAGGCGATGACACTTCTTGGATTTCATGGTTTTGCAACTTACGGGGGAATGAGTTTTTTTGTGAAGTTGATGATGATTACATTCAAGATGATTTCAACCTTTGTGGTTTAAGTAGTCAAGTTCCTTATTATGAGTATGCCCTGGATTTGATATTGGATGTGGAATCCTCACATGGTAAGTTGCTTCTCTCTGTCATAATGAAAACTATTTTTTCTTAGTTACTTAAGATGCATTGGTTAGGTATGTTGATGATGTATTAGTATTGCATAATGTGATTGTTTTTAGCATACAATGATTTCTTTGAGACACTGTTTCGATGTTTCTCCATCTCGTTGATATTGTCATCATTTCACTTTGGTGGTTAAACGTTGTCAACTATGATGATATATTCCTTCCTCCAGATGTATGTAGTGATTCAATGTAACTTCTGTCTAGTGATTTTTAATAGAACCTATTTTCACAACATCATTAGAAGAATTTTTTAGGTAGTGGAATGAGAAGATTTTGGTTATAGTTGATATAGGTTGACTATGAAAGTTAAATGGGGACAGTTAAATGGCATGGAGGGAGTGCTGTGAAAATGGGTTCTATGAACTAGTTGATGTTTTGCTTGTTTCTTTTTATGATGAGGATGTGTATGTTCTATAGCTAACAAATTGATTAACATGTAATCTGTATTTCTTTTCATTGCAAGAGATTTTCATTGGGTTTTCCTCAACTAAAGAATACTATATGTTGCTGCTGTACAGGTGATATGTTTACTGAGGAACAGAATGAACTTGTTGAATCTGCAGCTGAAATGCTGTATGGTTTAATTCATGCTCGATACGTATTGACCAGTAAAGGCATGGCCGCAATGGTGAGAATTATTTCTAAGTTGCGATATGGTATAGCAAGGATGCTGAAGTACTACTAACAGTGCTTTTTGGGTGTGTATACAGCTCGAGAAATACAAAAGTTATGATTTTGGGAGATGTCCCAGGGTTTATTGCTGTGGACAACCCTGCCTCCCTGTTGGTCAATCTGATCTTCCACGATCAAGCACTGTGAAGATCTACTGCCCTAAATGCGAAGATATATACTATCCCCGATCCAAATATCAAGGCAGTATCCTTTATATTCCCAGAACCTTTTTTGTGAACCTTTTTACCCAAAGGCTTTTCAAATGTGTTATGTGCATATTCCCATCTGTCCTGTGTTCTTCTGCATTATTCATCAACTAGTTTTATTCC
Organism: Silene latifolia subsp. alba; assembly: GCA_001412135.1. Lineage (NCBI taxonomy): Eukaryota > Viridiplantae > Streptophyta > Magnoliopsida > Caryophyllales > Caryophyllaceae > Silene > Silene latifolia. Next base: position 6,857 of record LHUT01005499.1, on the reverse strand, counting down.
CGTGCAANGAGATATGAATATGAATTGGGTTGGGAAAAGAAGGTAAATAAATAGAATAGAAAACATGGGAGGGCCCGCATGTAGAAACTCAACAGCCAATCAGAAGCTAAGAAAAAACCTGGCTTTTATACTATGTAGATTTGTTCTTCTGCATCGTACATGGCTTATATTTCTTGCTTTTTGATATTGTTGAAAGTGAGAATCTACTGGTTCTTTTTCTTTTTATTAATCCTGGATATTTATTGCTTACTATGCTTAGTCATCAAAAACAGCTAGTCCTTGTGCATTCACAAGTTCTCATATGAGAGTTTGTGAATGAAATAGTTACTCTTTTGAGTTAGTGGTATTTAGACGAGGTTTAAAGCTATATGGGTTGATCTCACTTATGTTAACATGAGACTGTCATTAACTAGACAAGGTATTGAGGTTTTACAACTCCCGGAGTCATAAACATGCCATCTTGTGTTCTCGCTTATTCAAGTCCTTTTGATTGTGCCCAGACTTGAGAAACTATTTGCTGTTGTTCTAATGCATGAATCACAGAATGCACTATTTCATCACTAACAATAGCTAATCTTGTGGATTTACAATTACTAGAACCATAAACATGTTTTCATTAGTCCATGCTTTTCTATGTTATCTTTGACGGTTTTTAGACGTTGATGGTGCTTATTTTGGGACAACATTTCCTCACCTCTTCTTGATGACGTACCCACATCTAAAGCCTCAGAAGCCAAGTCAGAACTATACTCCAAGAGTGTTTGGTTTTAAGCTCCACAAGCCATGATTAGAAGTCAAGATCTGCACTTCTGGATCAATATGCAGCTAGGCCTGATAACATGTGATGAAGGTTTATACAATATTTAACTTTTGAGAGATCCAAGACTAGAAGAATTTTTAGCCGCCGCCAAGAAATCCTTCTGCAGGGTAATGGTATGTTCGCCGTAAGTTTACCATCGTAAAATAGCAGTTGCCAATACTGCACTTGACCTGTCATTATAATTCACAATTTTAGCTCTGCTTATTCCAGAGTGTTTGTATGCTATACCTTTGTCGTGAATTGGAGTGATGAAATTATGATGTAGTAGTTATCCTGTCTTGATTTTGATTCTAGTAGGAAATTTGTAGGACCCTATTTCTTGCACTTGCCCTCATGTTTCTTTTGTGTATCTCCATTTCTTTGTCTGATATTGATATGAAAATTGGTATTCATCACTTGGCTTCCAAGGATATACTTCTGCTATTTTGCATTGCTCTTGTTCCAAAAGAATGGGATTCTATCCTATGTCTTGACGAACAGAGTCTAAACTACTACTCCGCAAATACTTCATTGATGACATACGCTACTTTGCCGAAATGTCCTTGGCATGGTCTTAAATCTTGTTTTATTATGATATCCTCTCGAGATCTCTATCGACTATGTCTCAAAATGTGACGAGAGAAACTTCATAGGGATACAAGTCATGTTGAACAAGGGCACTGCATAATTTCATAAGTTTACACGCCAACAATAAATTGCTTATTTAGATCATTATTTATCTAATGACTAATGCGTTTAACAAAGTTATCCATTGTCTTGATTTTTGAGTCATAGGCTAGGGTTGATTTTGGTTCAAATTAGGTTTGGACAAACATTTTTTTCAAAAAAAATAAAAATAAAAACTATCGCACTATAATTACTAGCGACATTTATGATGTGAAAGTTATTGCCATCAAAATCAAACTTGGTTAAAGCAAATGGTTTAGCCCTAGCCCTTGAGTAATACTCGTATATATGGACAATACTACATGTCTACTACATTTCCATAAATTTGGATGAAGGTGTTGTGGTAATAGGTCATGGGTTCGAATTCCGTCCTCCCTTATTTTGTACTGCATTACACCTCATTTGACAAAAAAAAAAAAAAAAAAAAACCTTCAAAACCTTGGACAACTAACATCACAAAAATTCTCATTAAAGACGAGCATATTCGTCACAAGCTGAAAACGGGTCAAGTCTACCCAAATGGGTAGATAAAACAAAAGCAGAATACTTCTTCCTAGGCATTACGCTTTTGTCTTATCTACCCACTTGGGTATTACTTGACCCGTTTTCAGCTTGTAATGGATATTCTCGTCTTCAATAAGACTTGTTGCTAACATCATGATTATGCAATAATAATTCCCAAGGCTATATCATAGCGATTTTTTTTCCAATTTGATTTTTTATTACCTTGTCTTTTTTTTTTAGCAGCTGTAAAATGAATAAGTACGACAAACCCATAATACTTCTAGCAAGGTTATTGGCAACCTTATTTAAACTACGAGGAATAAAACTAAAACAAATACAGTGAAAAGATGCAAGCAAATGATTGATATCTTTAACGATACCAAGGGTCTTGTGATGAGGACGCTCAACCCCAGCAATCTGAAGCAGAATTTGCAAACAATCAGATGAAACGTCAAGATGCAAATAAATAGAACTAATGGCCCATTTAAGAAGGTCACGAATTCCAATAGCTTCCGCTTATAAAGCCGTTTCCGCTAAGAAACCATGCGCCGATTTAGTTAGACAGACACCATTACCCTCATAAATCACCCAACCACACGAAGCATGAAGAGAAAGAACCCAACTCGCATCCACCTTAGCACGAATAACCTCACAATTAGAGCCGTTACCCACCAAATGAAGTGGGATGCTATTTCGAATATTCTCCCTAAGCACACAAAGATCATCATCCTCCCCCGAGTGGCCAAACAAGAAAGGAGAGTTAAGATGACTGAGAGCCAAAAGAGCAGAATGTGCGGAGCTAGATTGTAGTCGAAAGAAGTGATCAACGGAGAAGGCGTCGCCCCTAAAAATAATGTTATTTCTGGTACACCATATACTCCATAAAACTGAGAGGAATAAAATAGTTGGTGTTGAAGAATCATCGAGTGAAGAGAAGTAAGAGAACCGGTTGATAAGCCAATCAGCAAAGTTAACAGAAGTCACATGCTCCGCATTAATGCCTAACGGAGAAGAAGCCCATAATCTCTTCACCACAACACAATCTCTAAAAAGGTGATTAAGTGACTCGACATAATTTGAATCTTTACATAATGGACAGTTATAATCCATAAGAATATTTCTTCTAGCAAACTCTTCACCAAGAGGTAGTGTTCCGGAAAGAACTTTCCAAACATAAATTTTCCAAGACTGAGGCCCAGGAAGCTGTCATAGCTTCCCTTTACAGAAAGCTTTAGAAGAGGAACCAATTCTACTCCGATCCTTAACGGACGCAAAAATATTCAAATACTCCCTAAGAGCAAAGACATACCCACTTTTAACAGAATATTCTCCCGTCGTAGAATGAATCCAGGAAACTTGATCATGCGTAAAGGAATCACAAATTGGCATAACACAAATTTTGACGACCCATTCCTCCTCAAAAATTTCATAAATAAGATCAGAATTCCAAACATGAGACGCGAGAAAAAGATCCTTAACCACTAATCCGTTCAACGATGGAGGATGATGGAAGCCAGAACTAGTAATTCTGGAAGGCGCCTGACCATCAATCTACTTAGAAGACCAAATGTTAAGAGTAGAGTCCCGACCAAATTTCCAGCCAAGGTTCGGGAGAACAAGCTCCAAACCATGAAAGATGCTCTTACAACCCCAAGAAGCATTTGACCTAGATTTAAGAGATTCGGGATAAGCTAGATCATCGTTACGAAACACTTTAAAGAAAAAAACCCGACTAAGCAAAGAATTCCTTCAAGTAATAATTTTCCATGCTAATTTACCCAACAAAGCTTGGTTCATACACCTGACATTACGATTTCCTAATCCCCCTTCCGACTTGGGCAAACTCAGAAAATTCCTACTACACCAGTGAATGGTCTTCGTTGATTTAGTACCAGCCCCCCAAAAATGTGACAACAAAGAGTTAATTTTGTTAGTCACACTTACCGGTATTTTAAATACCGATAGGATAAAATTTGAAAGGGAGGACAATACTGAATTAATCAACGTTAACCTACCAGCAGTAGATAGAAAAATGCCATTCCAGGAAGACAACCTACGCTTCACCTTATCAATCAAATCGTTAAAAATAACAGATTTCGAAGCCCCAACATCACCCGAAATTCCTAAGTACTTCCCTATACCATTATGATGCGTAATACCAAGAGCCGACATACCAGTAGATGCCGAGAACATAGTAGTACTTGGGCTAAAAACGATTCCCGATTTCATGGTATTAATAATCTGTCCCGAAGCAGCGCAATAATCATCTAAAATCCCTTTTAAGTCGAATAAAAGCGTCCTCTTTATCTTTGAGGAAGAAAATCGAGTCATCAGCAAAGAAAAGATGTGAAATAGAAATGGAGTTGAGACCTAAAGAAATTCCAGAAAGCAGACCATCTCGCTCTGCGACAATAATGTTTTGCGAAAGAACTTCCATACAAAGGATGAAAAGAAAGGGAGACAAAGGGCCCCCTTGCCTGAGACCACATTTAGGCTGGAATTGCGATAAAGGAGCACCATTAAAGAGAACTTCATAAGAAACCGTTGAAACACATTGCATAATAAAAGAAATCAGACGTAAGGGGAAACCGTAACACTTCAGCGTAGCAAGCAGGAAATCCCACCGGACACGGTCATAAGCCTTACTCATATCTGCTTTAAAAGCAAACCTACCACATTTTCCCTTTGAATGCTTATTAATGTTTAGGAACGCCTCATGAGCAATAAGGATGTTGTCACTAATATGTCTTCCGGAAATGAAAGCATTCTGAAAATCACCCACAAGATACCTCATGACCCGTGTAAGCCTATTAGTAATACATTTAGTAATAATCTTCATGATCACATTACAAAGACTAATAGGTCGGAAGTCTTCAACGCGCTCCGGGTTATCACATTTTGGAATTAAAGCAATAAAAGTTCGATTAAGCTCCTTTAGTACGTTACCATTATTTAAGACCGCCAACACAGCCTCAGTGACATCTTTTTTGACAGTATGCCAACATTTCTGAAAGAAAAGTGCTGGGATCCCATCAGGGCCCGGAGACTTAAGAGACCCAAGTTGAAAAACCGCCCTTCTAACGTCCTTTGAAGTAAATGCCTTCATTAGAAAGTCAATATCGTCTTCAAAACTTTTGAAGTAACCCTTTGAAAAATTACATGCGATTCAGTAATACCGTCTTCAGCACCTTCACATATAGAAGGAGGATTAAACAGGCCTTTAAAGTGCGAATTGAACATATCAGCCACATCCGTACTATCATAAGACCATACATCTGACGAATCCTTGATGCCGGTAATAAAGTTACTCCCCGCACCACCTTTGGCCCAATTAAAGAAATACTTAGTACAAGTATCACCTTCAACCGTCCATTTCAATTTCGCACGTTGCTTCCAATAAAGGGCCGCGACTTTTGAAAATTCAATCACTTCGTCGTTGACAGCTGAATAAACTGAATCATCACCCGTGTTGATGGAAATGTCCATCGCAGATTGTAGACGTGAATCAAAATTCTCCCACTCTGCAAACCACGTAGCTTTCTTTTCAATGCACCATTTTTTCATGATGCCCCTAATCAGAGAAAGCTTCCTCACCAGTCGGAAAGCCGGAGAACCAGAGAAGTAGTCTATCATATCAATTTTCTTCAACAATTCGTTTCATTGTAGACGAACACGATCCGTGTAAAGCTGTAAACGGATAGTGTCCCTTTCACAAAATGCAAGTGGAAGGGCAAGTGAGGGTATCCATTTTCCACCCACTTGCATTATCCACTTTCATTTTATGAGAGAGACACTATCCGTCTACGATTTTAGACGGACAATGAATTTGTGCAGCTGGTCGTGCTAAAGACGGATATATCCGTCTATAGTTAAAGACGGGTCAAATAGCTTGAAAGTGGTGACATTTTTTGCCCCACCACCCCACTTGTTGCTTGTCCTATTAGAAATGTGGTATTGTATTTGGCCCGTCTTTAGTTATAAACGAATATATGCCGTCTATAATGAGATTTTGTGGAATTTGTTTTTTCTTCAAAAACAAAGGTGTTGGCTTGACCTCATTAAAGAGCTAAATCTTGACACGTCAGTTGACAACAAGTTTCCACGTCATTGCTTTGGCACACTCTGAAAACATTAAATGACATCCGTACAGAGAATCGAATAGGCATCTTGTCAATCTTGTGATGCAATTGACCAATTTGGTGTGCTGTGGTATTGTGGTGTTACTGGTGTACAACGTTTTGTTGATCCAGCAACTGTTGCCATGTGGGGCTTGTTTAAATTAGGGGGAACAATTAATGAGAGAGTAAAAGTTAAATCTTTTTCATGTTAATTGTCTGCTTTAGAAATTACTCGTATTTAACAACACAAATTCTCATTTTAGCGGACACCATCCGTCTAAAATCATAGATGGATAGAGTCCCTCTCAAAAAATGAGAGTGGATAGTGCAAATGGATGAGAAATGATTACTCCACTTGCCCTCCTATTTATAATTTGTGAAAGGGCCACTATCCGTTTACAATTTTAGACGGATAATATCCATCTACATGAGACAGATTGATTTATCAAAGTAATGTTCATATAGGATTGAGAAATCTCACCTTAGATAAGGAACATACAGAGTACATGTTATTGGCAATGACGTGTCTAATTTATGTCCAGTAAGGAAAAAAATATGGAAAATGCAAGCGGTATTCTTGAAGTTTGGTATTTTGTCCGAAATATCCAATTTTTTGATACGGAAAACTTTAGGAGGTCATAACTCGTGTTTATGAGTTCAAAAACTAATAATTTTTTTTCAAATCGATCATCTTTTCGAGAACTACGATTTGAATAAAAAGTTTGACGAGTTTGGAACTCGTGACCCGG
>LHUT01005498.1:0-12719 GCA_001412135.1 Silene latifolia subsp. alba | reverse complement strand
AGTTTCTGTCCTAGGGGAGTGAATAAGACAGCTCATAATCTTGCTCAGGGAGCTCTTATGTAAGCTATACTATTTGTTGCTGTCAAAAAAAAAAAAAAAGTGGCAGTTTGCAATTGGCATACAGTATTTGCTTACTAATTTGCTTACTTCTATTCACTGTATTTCAAGTTAGTGTTCTCGGAAACTTAATAGGATTGCTCACTCCATTGCAAAAGCTCCTATGGATTGATCATGACTATTATTTGCTTATTGTCGAAAAAAAAAACGGAAAATGCACGCGGTGTCCTTGAGGTTTGATATTTTGTCCAAAATAACCAATTTTTTGATCTGGAAAATTTTAAGCGGCCATAACCCGTGGTTACGAGCTCAGAAAGTAACGATTTTTTTTATTCAAATTGATCATCTTTCCGAGAACTACGACTTAAAAAAACATTGTCGAGTTTAGAATTCGTGACCAAGAGATATGGTCACTCAAAGTTTGTTCGGTCAAAGAAACTTTGACATACAATAACTCCTAGCCACGGAATCTAAATACGACAATTTTTTTTTCAAATCTTAACTCTCAGGAAGATGATCGATTTGCGAAAAAAATTATCACTTCTGAACTCGTAACACGAGTTATGGCCTCTTAAAGTTCTCTAAATCAAAAAATTGGGTATTTCGGACAAAATGTCAAAGTTAAGGGCACCGCATGCATTTTCCAAAAAAAAAAAAAATGACAAATTCAGATACTCTTCATTGTAACAATACCACACATTCCACCGGAACTATGCCAAAATTATGCACTTCCATATAAAACGAAGATGAAATATGTTCAGGTCAAAAAATGACGAAAAAGATACATAACATCAACATTACACAACAGTTAAGGCATACATTTCATCAGAACCATACCAAAAGTAACTATTACTGATATCAAAGAAATAAAAAAGGTCAAGTCCCAGATGCTTTCTTGTACGTCGGGGAAGGTGGGTTTGCTATATACAACGCGTATGATTGCGAAGCAGAGTTCCCCAAGGGTCCGCAAATCAGCTTCCATCATGACTCCGGCTCTCAAACCAACAGATTTTTCTTGCAAAGCACAATACAGTTCTCCATGACGAGTTCACGACTGCTTAAGACATGATTTGAGTTAAATGGGGCTTGCCTTTGAACCCTATGCAGTAAAGAGTACAGTCATTTTCGTTTCAGAAAATTAAATAAAAAAGTGAAATGGTTTAAAGGGCAAACCTGATTCTGCGAACTCGCTACAGCAGTCCAATGCTGACGATTATGTAGGCTTGCGGACCCATCACTGATAAAGGTCACTATTCTTGATTCCTCAAGTCGATTAGCTAACCTTGAAGGCGGTAGAGCCCTCATGACCCATAATACAAAGGCTGATGGTACAGAAAAACCTGAAAGTTGAAGAGGTCAATTGTTAGAATGCGTTCTCATGCATGACTCATCCTGTATGAATAAGAGTTTCGAGACCAAAACAAGTTCATAAGGTTTTGTATAGCACGACTAAGAACAAGAAGGCCTTAGTCTCAAAATGATTAATAGCTGACATGAACATCTACTCAAGTTTCTTAATGATGTCGCTACTTTGAGGATGCAATCTATAAGTAATCCTAGACAACAATGCTCGTCCTTGACTCCCTTAAGATATTAAGCACAAACTTGCTCAGACAACAATGCTCGCCTTTATGGCTATCCCAAGTTGCTTTTGTCAAACACCCAAGTCGAAACCACTTTTGACCAATTATAGAACCAATCAAATGTTCCATAAGATATTAAGCACAAACTTCCTCAGACAAAAAACTAATACTCCCTCCTATTCGACCAGAAGTTTACGTTTTCCTGTTTTGGCATGTTCAACTAGTTGTTTATGTTTCCCTTTTTCGGTATGATTTGACATGTAATAAATGCCTCACCCCCTTCTCACATGACCTAGAAAACTGCACCAAAAGTAACTGTAAACTTCTACTTGAATAGCAGGGAGTAATCGTCATCAGTTAAATTCAATCAACTTAAAATTTACAAGTACCTATAAAGTAGTAGAGGATCACTAAGAGAGAAGTACTGACACCACTAATTTGCTCATGGTGCCAACGATACATAACCTGCAACAATATCATAGCAAAAGTTTTCAGCAAGTACACACGAACATCAAAAAAGCATTGACATGTAAACAACTCAGCATGATTAAACCAAGTAAAATCTAGACATACCGGGATATCACTGAGAAGAGCTATCATGGCACTAGTCGTGAAACATACGAGAGATACTCCGGCAAGACCTGTGACCTGAGTATTAAGAAGTTACAAGGATAAATACACATCAGTCTGACCCGTGATAATCTACTGAAATTAATGCAAAAGAAATCCTTTTATGGAAGAGCGGGTTTTAATAGTCATAGGGGAAAACGGGAAATCATGAAAAGAGCACTATGAATGCAGTTGAAGTGTTGAACCTTAGTGTATCCCTTCCGTCATCATTACAACGAACTCATCCCTTTACTTCTCCAATTCAAAATTCAAAATTTTGAGTGTAGACCTTAGTTTTAAAAACCTCGAGCACGGTGAGGCACCAGCCAAAATGGCAGAAGACGCAACTAGAGAGGTGCTTTTTAAGTCTGTAAGCGTACTAGTGTGCAATATCCATACGATTTTTCTAGTTCTTATTGTGCCCTTTTCTTTGCCCATTTATCCATGATTTCACTTCTTTGAAATCTAAAAAGAAAAAAATGGGAATTCCTGCACTATATTTTTCCCCAGGCTAGTGTGCTTTGTGTGCATTAGGTACCACGCTCTGAACTCGCAGAACATGTGCCCTCATCGCCTCGAAGCAGCTCAGGCCTTCTAATACTGGTGTGTGCATGTGTGGGATTAGCCTATTTCTACTCATTATCTGCTTCTTGACAACTAAGTGTTATTGTTTAATCATCAGTTTACTTGTCTGTAGAGATGCAGAAATAGAGGCACCTCCTTACTTCCGTGCCCTTATATACACCTCCTCATGTGACCCATTCTAATGGATCCGCTTCCATATTTCACCAGTTTTTCTTTCCCTCCAGAAAAAAATAAGCAGCCGAAAATTAGACATACCTTCCACATCTCTGACAAAGCTCCTTCAGACCTAACTTTGCTCATCTTCAAGTACAATAGTAGTCCTGCATGAAATTCATTGTTTAGAACAAACCAAAATGCTAGTATAAATTTCAGGAAGGCAGACAGGGAGTTTGGTAAATAAATGCAATGGATTCTGAACCAATTTAAACATGGAATTGACGATATTCAATTGGAAAACAATATGGCATGCATAAAATGGTTCGTAATATCCATAACACCATAAGCATACCCATTGTAATCAGTTCATGGTTTTCTCATTGTGATATGAAAAAAAAGAAAACTTTTATAAACTGAGGCAAACACATGTTATCATCCGATTAAGAAAAGTTCAAACTCACAAATTATCAATTGGAAAAACAAGCCCAATACTATTGTCTATTGTGTAGACTAACAAGGAACCGAAAACATACAAGATAAAATAACGCACACTAGAATTTAGCAAAAATCTCATCTACAGAACTGGCCAAACAACAGCAACAAACAAAGTACTGGACCTCGGAGAGAGATGTGCATAAAATTTACAAAGTCCAAAGATGAGAAATTAATATTTTCCCTCAACATATGAACCACCGGTCCACCGCAGTCTAAGGTGTATAAGTCTGTTTAATTAGAAATCTCGCCCCAAAGATGTAGAAAGTAGAAACTACATGAGAACAAAAAGAGTCGTGGAACAAGACAGAGAATACTAAAGGGAGGAATGAGAGAAAACAGAAAGAAAGGTCAAAGAAAAAGTGAGACGTAGTCATCAAGGCTGAAACCACAAATACGTACATTCAATATGAAAACATAGTTCTGAGTCCCGTCTATGAAAAATGATGAGAGCAACAAGATTACCCTAATGCCTCCAAGGGTGTTGGAATCCGATCTACGCAGCTTTAACAAATGTCCAACACAAAAAAGCTATTTCTTGGTGACCCATAATTAAAATTGCGTGAAGCGTTGCATCAATTTGACTGCTACTTCACTGTATACAAGTCCACATAAGTCAGTGAGCCTTTTCTGTTTATTTCATAATTTTCTGAAGTCCAAATATATTGAGTATTTGGTTCTATCATAATTGAAAAAAGTGAGAAGTGATCAGAAGTGTAGAACATTTACTGCAAATAGACCAAGTAGTATAGAGGAAACTATGGTATCAAAAATTGGCCGTGACACCATATCGCGAATTCGCGACTGAGTTATCAAGGTGCAGATTACTGCAACAACATTTTAAGGCGGTAAAAGCCGCAATTGTAGTGTAACGACCGAGAACAACCTCGGCGACCTATTCGAGATACAATTCGTCTACTACTCTTCACAATTAAAATTATAATACTGCATATGATAAAATTTTAGCGAACACCATCGGCCTTGACAACCTATTCGAGATCAAATCTCAAATCAATTTAATACCATGTGGGCGGAAGCGAGAGGTCCTACAACTCTTCACAATTAAAATTGCAACACTTTGTATGATAAAATTAGTCACTTCACTAAAGCTACCAAATGTTCCACAGTGAGTACGCAATTGTCAGAAGCCTAGTACAAATATGCTGTCAATCTCCTGTAGAGTAAACTACATGTTTCATGTTTGTATCTAAAATATTATTCACTACACGGAGGCATGTTTACACAATCTCCTCATTTAGAAGACAAGCATAGCAAAACCTTCATCATACAAAAGCGTAAATGCTCACCGTAACAAGCTAATGCTCCTCCTAACACAAGAATTCCGATTGCAAATATATCCACATAGACCTGCAGCATTGCTAAAGTCGTTCTCACATCATTGGTGATTGATATTAGAAGTTCACCAACAAAAAATTCCAAAAGCAGTTTTATTGATGTATGAAATCTAGACTTGTAGGCCAAAACAGAACTAGTGTTGCAACAATACACACCATTCCTTAAGATTTTAAGAATCCATTCTTTCTTAAAATCCAAGTAACTTTACAGTAATGGCTTTAAGTGTGTAACTAGGAACTATCAGGAGGTCCGTGAAACTTGATAATAAAAGCAACTTAAACAACCTCGCCTAGATATACTTAATAAGGCTCCCTTGCTAGAGAACTACAGATATTCTATCCTAGGGGATATTGAAGATTGGTCAAGCAATAAGAAACCATCGTATCTGAAAAACAGTAACGGTATCTCAAATTCAAGGAATCTCGTCCCAAACAAAGGTCTTATAACTATGTTTGTTACTTCCTTTGTCACATTAAATTGTACGCATTTTTCAAAATCTCCCGCACATATTTTGAAAAATGTATACAACTCTATGGAATTGAGGAAGAATGCAGTATCAAGGCATCGCCACCATTTTAAACTGAACCCCTCATTCGTACTGATTTATCTCAATCGTCAGTCCATCACTACCCCCTACCCCGCCCCCTTTTCACCATTGCTCCAAAAAAATTCATTTAATAAACCAATCATCTTATTTCCGCATGTTTTCTAACCGCACCTTTCCTTATGCTCTGCCTAGGAACCCTAATGGAAGAAACAAGAACCAGATAACCATGCCAACGTGTGTTCCAAAGTGCTCAACAATTTTTTAGGTATTAGCAGTTTCTCTCAAGTACACTTTTATTCAAGAAGTTGGTTCATTTAAGAAACATAATCTTTAATTTGAAGAAGATGGGAAGCAACCCTTGCAAAGAATAAAGTCGACTTTTACCTTCTTTCCATTAAGCAAGAAGTGGGGACCCCGTTAAAAAATGGGAAAAAGAATGACTTAATATGGCTTCTTTAAAGAAGAAAGAAAGATAAATGAGCAAGGAAAATTTAAAGAGAAAAGAATAAAATTGGTTCAGTGAAAGAGTACCGACAGCGAAAAGTTGACTGATAGTAAGAGGGCTCGCAGTCAGCCCTTCTATTCGCATATTAGTTTGATAAGCTAAATTATCTACGGTAAACCCCATGAACAATAGAAATTCAATCACAGAAATGAGAGTGTTACAAAGTAAAAGAAGGGGAAGCAAAACGGAGAAAGGGAAAAGGAAGGATAGGTAATGAAGCAAGAGCAAAGCTTAGCTTGCATAAGTAAGATATTAAACACAAGTGTAGACAAGTTGGGCTGGAGTCAACTAAAATTATGTATACTTCCATTTCACTTGATTCTTTGTATTCAATTTTGGGACGTTTCAAATGATTCTTCTCGCTTCCTGCTATGGTAAGTTATTGAAGTTACAAATTACAATTAGGTATTTATGACCCTTGCCCCCAACCTGATTCTCCCTCACCCCACCACAATCAGCCATCAACTCATCGTAGCCAAACATCAATCATCATCGCATTCCCATTTCCTAGACCTCTCACAGAACCATCCCACAACTCATAATTCCCTCATAAGTCATAACTGATGCCATCCTCACCCGACCCCACTTCATTCTACATGAATCCCACCGTAGTCGTCTTCTTCCTCCCCCAGCCGCACGAAAAAAAAAGTTTCATATGCAGCTCAAGGATCAATCAGCGTTAAGGGTTGAATGGGCATTTATGGTTTTCAAATTGGAAGTTTGTTGATGGTGATTTGATAAGAAAAAGAAAACAGGATGAGTGTGGCAAATGCAGAGAGAGAATTCGAACCTTAACTGCAATGTTGAGAGGCTATATTCAAATTATTGTTCTAGTTCATCACTAATACAAGTATATGATAGGGCATATAAAAGCTAATTGGATGAAGAATTAGTTAGAAGCTCATACCCGAGCAACTGTTGAAGAATCAACCGGGTTCTTTCCCATTCCAATCCATATTAGCACAGCAGATGCAATCATTGTCACGAAAACGATACTCGTAACCTAGGCCAAGAAAAAATAAATCATTTCGAGTTAATTCAATCAACAAAAAGAAATATGGTACTACAGTAACCTCGACATAAAGAAAGACAGCAATATACCAAAATAACCACTCTTTGCCGGCCACCAACATTAATCGAAGGAATAGGAAGACATTTCTGATCACTGTCGATATCTGATGAGGCTGCCTTACTTGTAGCTTTATCCAACAAAGTGGTTGAAGTACTTTCATCATCCTCATCATCATCAACCTGGTGGCAGAGATCCACCCTGTAATATAATAAACAAGCCATATAAAAAAAGTATATAAAAAAAGACGGAGTCAAACATCAATGGAGTTGATAATATAAAGATGAAAAAAATAAAAGAATAAAACAATCAAAAGTATACGAAAAATAATTTTAATAAAATAATGGAAAAGGAAAAAGTTACTGATAAATACGGATTAAAGGAGGTTTAATTCACTAGCTCAAAATGGATGTCTTATATTAACGGGGGAAAAAACATTAATTGCAAGTCTTTTTTAACCGCTTCAAACCAACAAGAAACATGCACCCCAAATCATGGTTTTAAATCTCAGTTTGAGACTTGGTTTCTGAATTAGTAGTCACGGCTAATCTTGGTCGTTGCTTGATAAATACGACTGGTACCCATCCCAAAAGCAGTCATGGTAGCTGTTAAACGCTTAATATCTTGGTTGCAATATGGTGTCAAATTTAATACCATACCCTAGATTACCCCCCTGCTCAAGATTCTGTATCTCGCCTTAATAAGAAAACAATAATGAGACTTGGTCCGTTACAAGTTACAACATAGGAATGCTTATTAATATACACAGAAATTTACCAAAAATATGCTTGTGCAAGTAAAATTACTTGATGAGGCTACTGTCAAACATAAATGAGACTAGCGAGCAACAATCACCAAAGAATAAGACTACGAACAGTATAGTTACTCCAAAACTAGAACAAATAACATACCAGTATGACAGGAGAAGAAGAAATGCAGCAAAGAACAGGATCTTAGGGAAGGCTGCGGAAGAAAAACGAACTGTCAATCAAAGTATTATGTATTCTTGAGAGTAAGCAGGGCATGTTCCAGATGAGTTCAATTCTTACCCATGACCACAAAGCCATAAGAGCTAGACCACCATGACCATCCCTCACATGTGGCAATGAGTGTCAATACAAAATAACCGACATATCCTGCCAAAGATACGATTATTTCAAATTTTGCTCAATCAAATAAAGACTAACAAAATCTCACAACTAATAAGCAATAAACTCCCGCAGTCCCGCACAGGCGCACAGAACATGGACAAACCACATATGTCCTCATGAATGCCAAAATGTAAGCCAGAAAAAGTAGCTAAATCGCAACCACTACAGTAAATGATCCAAACCACTTGGACCAAAAATATCCGGAAACGACGTTAAAGATTACAATTTGCAATAGTGTGCCACTCAGTGCCAGTAACATGGACACATGGTTTAACCCAAGAGCACACACACTCAAGTACTTTCATATCATACAAGTATATCGTAGTTCAACACACGTATGTTCTAAATGGAAAGTCAGATAACATATATTAATCATGGATACACGAAAGGAAAGATAATTAAAACATTAAACACACATATTTCATAACAAATGAGAAACGTGAAATAACTAAAGCAGGAAGTTAATTAATTTTTCACGGACATTGAAGAATATAAACCCCGTCCATGTCTGATGAATTATTTTATAGGCCTTGGGATATATTAGACTAAATCAAAATGGCTTGTAAAACCCTCTACCCTTCTTCCATGAGATGGTCGTCCCATTTTCAGTTAAAGGATGGTTGGAAACAATCTTACCCCCAGCCACCGATGAGCAAAATTCTCTTTATAGACATCAGGTATTGATAATGAATGGTAAAAGAACATTAAGTAATAAATCACACACACACACAGAAGACGATCATTATCTTACCCAGATTAGAGAGACCAATCATGAGGTGAAAGACCTGCATTGACATTCAACAAATTTGATCAATCTACCACTCACTCTAATGGCACAAACACCAAATTCATGAAAAGAAAAAGTAGCTAGAATACTAAGTTCAATTTTATGTTAATGGCTGTCTATGACTCTATGAGAGTATGAGTATCATCAGCATAGAGAAAATACATGATATTAACTCTTCCGTCGGGCAGAGCTTGAATGGGATTTCCCATCCATAAGCTATACTATTAGGAAGTTGACTTAACGTAATATCGGTCAATTAAATTATTCTTACTAAATGACCCAACAACCAATGAAAATCCTATATTGATGTTGGATTGTTCCTCAACGCCACCGCTGCATCTTCCCTCCCAATTCTGTCAAGAGGCAAACTGAAAAGGTCTCATCATCTTGTCTGAATTTCAATTCAGACACATCAAGATATGACGGTTAAGCGAGGCCAGTTGATTGACCTAGTAGTTAACAGCTTGGAAGAGTGAACACTCAGCTTGGGCAATAGCCAACACAGCTAGTTTAGAAAGCTTAAACAACTAGGGGGAAACCGCAAGTCTCTTTCATGCCCGGAAGTTTCTTAATAAGAAGCATCTAACATAAATAAAGACAAGAAATAATTTAAAATTTGAGAGATCAAAGATTGAAAACGCCGAAGTGGTTTTGTCATTAATGGCTAAGCGCCGGAGGAAAAATGGTACATAAATAGTATGAAGTAATCACGTCAACTAAGTTTGAAGTGCTAACATCAGCAGATAGATTATAGGAAATGTAAACTAAAGGATGTGATCATTGGCTTACCTTTTCCCGGGTCCATCCAAGGTGTGCGCTTCTCCAGTGAATCCTCACCAACTGAGTCGCGAAAAAAACATAATCACACACCCATAAACCAACACTATAAGCTCATTTCGTATCCTAAAATCACATTATCTACCACAATCAAGAGCGGACAGATAATCAGAACCCATAATCAACAAGAAAAAAATGACATTTACACAAAAGCTCTTGATTGATAGGGCCGCTTTGAATCTAAAGTTTTTTAATGGCCAGGTAACCCTTGAAACTGGTGCTCATGATGTTACATATTCATGCAGAGCATAATACAAGCGGCCAAAAAGATAAGTTGCAGTTAGAAAGTCAATTAAGTTACACTATCAAAGAAACGAAGCATGGAGTGAAGGTATACAGTATACACTAATCTCTTATCGACAAAGTAAAAGAAACCAATGAAAGCTTCTATGACCTAGCATATCCATCCGATAGAAGACATCTGCAACTATGCCATCTTAAAATGCTTACGGCAGTTCTTTCGTTACAATTTGCTCAGTCATAGAACAGGGAACTCATTGAAGTTTTACTGAGTGATAAGACTGATACTAACCCCACACATACTCAAACACTATCCTCAAGAACCCTTAAACACAAGAATATAGCATATAACAGATGAACTTCCAACACAAGATTCTTCATCTAAAAGTCTAAAACAAAGGCATCATCTCAAAACACGCAAAACGAAAAAAATGCCCCGAGAGTTAATACTAGTACACTATACACAAACACTAACCACTATTCCTAGCATCATGAGCTACCTCAATAAGCACATTCAATCGTGTTCAAAATCATCACATATCCAAAACCAACTGCTTTTTTACTTTCTTCAGCATCTAATCAACAGCAAGACAATATATTCGAAAGGGAAAAACCCAAAGCATGCCACTAGACAAGTGAAACAAGTCTTCCATCAGCTCTCTCCTTAACAATTTTCAGCATCAATCCCCTTAACCCGAAACCGACCCACAATGTAGTTGTAACGTTGATTCATACTTCAAAATTCACAAAGGGTCAATCTCAGTATACCAAAGTTGAAACTCATTATTCATTAATTCGAAACCGACCCACATTTCATTACATACCAAATTCCCCAAATTAATGCAGAAAAAACCCACATTTCACTCAAAAACTAGTAATTTCATATAACAAACACCCAATTAACAAAAAATCAAACCCAAATTAACCAAAATTTTACCTGCCAAAATGCAAGAACAGCAATAATTGCATCAACAAAAGCCAAAGCAACAAAAACACCAATAATCTCAGAAGGGAAACAACTACTAACTCTCAATTCCAACATCTTTAATAATTCTTTATCTTTTCTCCTCAGAAAAAAACCCAGAAAACCAAAAAGTTCCAAACTTTCAGCAGATTACAAAAAAACCAACAATTAAAAAGAAATCCTTTTTGAATTTTCTCCTTATTTATGTGAATAAGAAGAGAAAAAACCAAAAAAGGGTCACAATGTATTGCTGTTTATGCTGTAAAACAAAAGATGTATGTGCAGAAATGCAGAATTTGAAAAGGATGTGTTTTGACAGTATCTTTCATGACAGATCCACTGCCTTATTTTCTCAATTCAATTTAATTATTACTATTATTACTATTATTAAAATTATTACTATTATTACTATTATTAAAATGGAATTGGTTTTTTTTTGTTTTTTGCAAAAAGGAAAAAAATGAGGGGAATTTCTAGAATTTTGGAGCAGAAAGTTGTGATTTTTATGTGGGTTTTATTGGTTTTTTAATTGATGTGTGTAATATAAAATAATGATGATAATATTGATAATCACAAGTTGGTGAATTAAGATTCATGGGAGATTCCTTACTATGGGTTCTTTTTGGCATTAATATACTTTTTGATTCATTGTTTGATTAGGATTCTATGTTAGGAGTCATATTCTATGGTATATATATGATTTGATTTTAATTTTAACTAATCATGCTTTATGCATATGATTATTGATTAACTAATTGTGTGATATTGGACAACTTGGAGGTTTTCAAGTGATTTGTTTTCCAACTTTTTACCACTTGTAATAATGTGACAAAAATGATGAGTAATTGTGTTTTAAATGTTTTGATTGAATTGTGTTGTTTTAAAGAGTCGCATATAAATTTACGTAATTGCTAAATTCCGCACACAATTTTACTTAATTCTACACATTTTGCTTTTTGTTTCCATCACTACCCTCCATTTTGAAAAAATAATAATAATTTTTTTTTTAAAAAAAAAAAGAAAAAGAAAAAATCACCCAAACTTACAGCAACAGCGGCACACCCCCTGCCACCCCAACCCTTCCCTCTCACCATCACTGACTAGCTCTACCCTAGCCCCGACCACCCAGACCGTCCTGCGGTCGACCACCCTTCCTAGACTCACCGTCGACCACCCTTCTCGGCCTTGGCGTCAACCACTCTATCCAACTCGCCGTCGATTTCAATGTTCCTTCTCCGTCGATCACACCAACCTAACCCAGCCTCGCCGTCGACCACCTTACCCAGGCCGTTGACCCAATGTTACTTTTACGTCGACCACCTTACTCAACCTCTCCGACTACGCCGTATGCACCCTTCTCAACCCCTTCTTTCTTTCACTTCGCCGGCGACCCAAACCCCTAATCCCTTCATCGTCGCCGGCGGCTGCGGCTGGTGGCTTGGCTAGAGGGCGTACGGCTGTTACATGGTCTTACCCCCCTCTCTCTTTTTCTCTCTAGGGTTTTTTTTTGTGTGTAAAAATGCGAGGGGTAAAGTCGTAATAAGCGGGGAAAAAGTGTAGGATTGAGTAATTTTCTGTGTTGGAAATAGCAAGTCCCTAAATTTATTATTAACGATGAAGTATGTATAATGAGGTTTTTTTTCAATAGTAAGAAGTATTCCCTCTTATTCAATATGACTTTCACATTGGTTTTGGACCAATATTTAGTGGGGTAGTAATACGTGGAGGAAAATGAAAGTAGGTGGGAAAATATGAGATTACATGTTATATTAACCACAAAT
>LHUT01005497.1:0-12720 GCA_001412135.1 Silene latifolia subsp. alba | reverse complement strand
AACTTACCTGAAAAAAGACGTAACTGATTGTTGAGATGGCCCAAGATGGAGCGCATCTTTGATATAGGAATTTGTGAGAGGCCTATTAAGCTATTAGAAGCTAACTTAATGACCACAAGTACATATGGAGAAGGCACTATTGTTTGAGAAACTTGCAGCCTGTAAAACATTTACTATTCCGTTAATATGCCGGTCAACTCTCCTTCTCCACCTTCCTTCGGTTGTTTATGTACTTGTCAAGCGTGTTTCCTTTTATTCCCGATTCTCCGTTTACCATCTTCACATGTATAGGATAGTTTTGGTACAATAAGAATTATTTATCCTTCATTATGTTGTATGGCATCTCTCTTAGATACACATATGAATCATGTGATACTAGCTTATATGTGAGATGAATCATATGGATCAACTCTCCTTCTCCACCTTCCTTCAGTATTGATGGATCAAGTTGTGGCAATGTAATTTGTGAATAAATATGGAGTTACGTAAGCTGGAATATTAGTAAATTAGGAGCTGGGAAGATTGGGTAGGCACTACTTGTAGAATTTTAGTGATTGAGGTTGGTTTGTGATGGGGAATTGAATTCAGATGTTACAGAATTTAGATCCGTCTTTCTCTGGAAACATTTATAATGGAAGGGGCGATTGGTGTTTTTGTTATTGAGTTATTGGGGGCTTATCGCTTCAATCTCGTTGAATCGTAACAAAAAAATCCTGAGTTCTGATTTGTCATAAAAAATCACAGCATTAATTTTAGAGATTGTTGTTTAATTGTAATATGGGGTAACGTGAAAATGGTGGAGGCCAGATCCAAGTGAGGAGGAGAGAGAGAGTGTATGTATGTGCTTAGTTTTGTTAGATTGAGGACCAGGGGGTGAATAGATGATCGGGGTTAGGGAGAGGAAGGGTAGAGGAGAGAGGAAGGGAAAGAGAATTGCGTGAGGAAGAGATTACCTCTACTTTATTTTGTTGAGATTAGAATGACGGGGGTAGAGGGAGGAAGAGGTAGTCTATGCTTGGTTTTGTTCAGATTGAAGGACGAGAGGGGTAGGGTGATAGAGGAAGGGAGAGATAGTCTCTCCCTACAAACTATCAGTCAAGCTGGAGGGAGTAGTTTTATACGATAGAGGACTTTAGTTAATGATATCTATGATTTTATACAATTTAATCACATATAGGAATTTATTTAAAATGTATTCCAGAGGAGTGCATAACTATTCCCTCTTACCATTCACAAATTTGTATATGTGATCCTCCAGAATTAATTAGTTCAGTGCGTTTTGGTGGTTGTTGTTTTTTGGGATCATCATTTGGGCTATGTATTGATGGTTAAAGCTTCTACAATGAGTTTTATTAATAGGTATGCTTATTTAGGAGTTACTTAGGCTGGAATATTAGTAATTGGGGAGGTGAGTAGATTGGGTACGCCACTGCTTTATCTTTTAAATAGATTGTTTCTCCTTTATTTGGTCGAGGTTGGAGGAAGGGGAGGGGGTAGTCTATGCTTGCATTTTGTTTAGATGGAAGGGCGGGGGATGAAAGGGGATAGATAATGGGAGAAGAAGTATTTGCTTGATTATATTCATATTGAGAGGGGTGTGGGCGAGGAGAGGAAGAGAGGGTCGGGAGGAAGAAAGGAAGAGTTCATGCGTTTGATTTTGTTATAAGTGAGAGAAAGGGAGGGGATGGATTGATGATCAGATATGGGGGGAGAGAGAAAGTAGTATGAGGGAGGGTGGGGGAAAGAGGAAGGAGCAAGGAATGCACAAGGGAGAGATAGTCCCTTTTTTTATTGTATTAGGGAGAGAGGAACAAGGGGAGTGACAGATTCTGTTAATATTGGGAGGCGGGGGCGGATGGGGGAGTAGAGGGAGGGGGAGATAGTTTCTGCGTACTTGGCTTAGTCCAGATTCGGTCAAACCATAGTTAAAAGGATGAGCTTCAGGCACGCTCAGGCCATTGTAAAGCCTTAGTTAAACGACCAAGGTAATAGGGCAGGGTTAAGATGCAACACTAGTCTTATATGCAAGAGACGTTAGGTCTGTTTAGGGATGAGATGGAAAAGTTTTACGCAGTACTTTCACTTTGATTGTTTTGTCTCGGGGTTGTGGTAAAATTTATTGTTCCTTTTTTCAAATAGTTCTAAAACACTTATACGCAAAAGTGTCGTTTGAAAAGCCTTCAACCTGGAAACAGTGCCATGCCTGAATAGCTATGATAGAATCAAATCTTTTACTCCTAAGTAGTTTCGATAGCATTGAATTGAATCTATTGTGTACATATATTTTACATGTTGGTAATCCTAGCTATTATGGTATTGAATCTATTTTTTATTGTTAACTCTCTTAAGTACACATTGAAAGACCCGGGTTCGAAATCCCGTCAGCATGGTCAAATTGGTTATAGCAAGAGACATACTATTATTTTTCAGACCTTACAGAATTGTCAAACACATTACTTGTCCAGCTTATTGCATCATGAACGTAACCTGGTATATGTTAACATTAGTTGAGCGTTGCTCGCAGGCAGGGTTTAAAATCAATGTGTCGGTTGCGTTTGTGATCGTAGTAACGGACTTTCGTATCGTAGATTCTTTAACTCCATACTCTTCATAGAAAAAATAGATGCTTAACCCTTTCTAGGTTCATGTCCTCTAACTAAACTCACATTTCTTTATGTTGATGACTCATAATGAAAATTTCTACGATAATTCTTTGACCGGTAGATACTTCACATTTTAAGAAGTGTAGACAGTGTAGTGTGCTAAAGAATATTAAGCCGTTTGGTAATGGTGAAAAAAAATGTGCCAGATAATTTTATTTGGTCCAGGGTTACCTATCTCCTGCATCTCTTCCATCATTGTGTAAATGTCAAGTGAATTGGTCCATGTTAAATTTATTGAAAGTTAAGTTTGTGTACCGTTGACTTCATTTGGTCCTACCATTCCTATGACCAAATTTAAATTCAGTATCCTTTTCACATATGATAATTGATGACTATATCATTTCAGGTATCAGTGATTTAATTGTTTTTGAAAAGCATGGGACATTCTCTATTGTCGGGCTCATACTTACTTTGTCCCTTTTCTACACATTTTGTTCAATATTGTTGTCAGAAGGAAGTCGTATTACCTTTGTGTTAGCGACAAAGGAAGCTGTTTCTGAAAGTTAAATAAAGTAACATATAAAATACTCGAACAATTTAGGGTGCTGGCAGCCCCAGCTGCGCATCATCTGAAATTTGCATTTTCAAGGGACACATGGATCGTGGTGTAAGCTTCTGCTAAACCTTTCAATCTTGAAACCTTGATGCAGTTCTACCTTGGTTTGAAGTGGTGCACGATTAATTGATTAGTTTGGTGTGATTAGTTAGTTCAGTTCTATCAGTTGGTTGTATGAGTCATTTGATTTTTTTAGTGCAGTTCTATCAGCTTGGTTTGAATGTTGTTAGAATTTTAGTCACATAAACTGATATCGTGCATCTATTAGGGTATTGATTTTGACACGTGAGTTTAGGGTTACCGCAGCTCAGGAGGTGTGGGATGCAGGGGATAAGTGCAAGTGCACGACTAATTGTTTTCTTGCCGAATCATGGTGGTTGGAGGTGATGAGGGTGGTTCAACGATAAGTCATTAGCTTCTATGTTTAAGGATAAGTCATTATTTTCTATGCTTGGGAAAAGGAAATGGACGGCAAGGATTGGCAACGAATGGCAACATCATCGCACTTAACTCCAAGTTTTAAACTTCTCCTTTAAAATTGTACCTTAATTTAGAAATTATTATAGTGATCATGTTTATTGAACTGGTTTTAGGGTTTGATTGAAATGAGTCTTTATTTATTTTTCGTCGGTTGGTGTTGTTTTTCAGTTGACTGGGTCATTAGTGTTTGTTTGAGAATTGAGATATTTCCAAATAAGGTTGAATTGAGTTTAGTGGAATTTTTTGTTTAATTGACGTTTTTTAAGTTTATATTTGGTCGTCGCTTTAGACGGAGACATAGGAAATGTTAATTTAACCCCCATTTTCGATGGAATATTAACCTGATATAATTGCTCAAACTTGTTTTAGATTAGATGGTTTGATCACCGCATTAGAGTCAGAGTTGTTAATACTCCCGAAGGATTTTGTGGAACCATATAAACCGGTATAATTTGTTCATTTCAAATTTTCATACCTTAATTCTTGCCGTACCAAGGTTCCAGGCTAACCTCCCGGAATGTTGTCTGGGATGAACCACATTTTTTTTTACTACTATAGTTTTGCTAAAATCATAAATCACAGTTTTTAAAACTATGGTCGTGCAATCTATATTTACCTTCGCATTCCAGATTTATGTCTTCATCGTTCTTTATTTTTAACATCATCAAAAGATTTAGAGGTTGAGGTGTGTTTGTTGTGAGAATTTAATCCATTTTTTTATTAACTTTCAATATCAATTGTATTTGTAGGCTTAACTTCGGAAGGAAGTTACTTATGCGACGGTTTCATCTTTTTTTGCTTTGTCGCTTCTGGTAACCTCCGTCTCTCTTTTGATTCACATTCTGAATTGCCTGGTTTTTTATACTGCTTTCAGTTTTTCCTATGCAAACCATTTTACCTACGCATATGAATAGATGTCATGTTTCGAAGGGCTTATACAGATAATGAAGTACGACCATAAAGTCATGAACTACCAAGCCCACAACATTGCAATACACACTTCTCTGCCTATATTCTAGGCAATGCATATCGACTTCTCGCTTGCCAGAAATATTTTGCATTTGAATTCCATCTAGCAGTAGTCGGCTTGGGTAGCGCCCTGCTATACAACATACATATGCAGGTTGCAGTCTATTCATTCAAATTAGCTAAGGATTGAGTCAGTTCAGGTCAGTCATTCGAGTATTTGACACTTTGGTAGATCTTATTTCATGTATGCTATTTTCTGATTATTTCGGGTCTCAGCTGTGATGTCGTCTCATGTCTGGAGTTTTTATTTACTACTCCCTCCATTTTTTAATGATGTTACGAGTATTTTAATAGACTGGGAACATCAATAAGATATGGAGGGAGTACTATATTAAGATTCATGCCATTTGTTATAAAGATTTACTTGGGCGTAATTTCAATTTATTAATTTCGGAAAATTTAGGTGTCTTCTGGTAGTTTTGATGTGATTATTTTTGTGCTGATCCATTTTGAAATGGGTCAACACTGTGTCCAATAAAGTTCGGGACAATAATAATTAGTTCGTCTCAATTGCAATATAGGCCCGTTCTCGTATAATTCTACTTAGGTCTCATTCGGTCCCGCGTCAGGTCAGTCTTCCCAAGCTTCTTTGCGGCTGATGTGCTTCTAGCTGTTACAACTCTAAGCTCCCACTGAAGTAGCTTATGAACGGTGATGTTATGAGAAGGGCTTGAGTTAAAATTCTATTCGTGTCGAAGAGATTTCCAAATTTAGAATGTGAAAGTATAAAGCCATCAACAACGTGCCAGCCAATTCTCACATTTAGTTTAGTATATCTATCTATACACATTAAAAAACAAGAAGCACTCTTACACTATTCCGAATATAGTTTTTGTGTGCATCTCACGTGATGTGTAACACGTCCCCTTTACTCAGTGTTTTTCCTTTCTTATTACTTCTCTTGTACTTTGTATCAGCTTCGAGTTCTGAACTACAAAAGGGAAAAACAGTCAAACTTTGGAAGACCATTGCTTGGATGTTCTTTACCGAGCTTCAGGGTTACAAGGTATATGAAGCATGGATGCTTGGGGCAACAAGTTTCCGAGTTTGGTCCTTCTATGTTGCGAATAAGGAGGCTCGAGTGTTAGAATGGTTGGATGGCAGTGAATGGAGTGTAGGGAAGGTATACGAAAGTGTATTAGGAATTGAAGTTAACGAGATTACTAAAATTCCAATATGCATAGGCCCGGGGGAGGATGAACTGATATGGCATTATTCCAGGGATGGGGTGTACTTGGTGAAGAGGGGTTTTGCTTTCATTTGATGGTGGATGAGCCGTGAAGAAGCCTTAAGAAGCAGTGACAGAAAAGACCCCATCTGGAATGCTATTTGGAAGATTGAAACCCCACTTAAGGTCAGATATTTCCTGTGGCGCGCCTGCTGGCTGTTGTGATGCTCTTCCTTATGGCGCAAATTTACTAAAGAGTATGGGAGTCTATGCTCTTCCTTATACACGATTTTAATCCTACTTGCAGCCGATGTAATTTGATAATTGAGTAGGAGGTACATGCTCTAATACAATGCCTTTTTACCAAAAGAGTATGGGATTCTACGACCATTGACACGGATGAAGCATGGAGTCGATTCATAAGTAATGAGGAATGGAGCCGAAGTAATTTAAAGACAAAGGATATGAAGGATTTCAGTCAAAAGTTTATGGTGCTTTGGGCAATATGAAATGATAAGAATACGGTAAAGCATGGCGGAGTTGCAGGTGAACCATATGTTCTGAAAAATGCAATAAAATATTGGAACAATTATTTGGAATTGGTGTATAATGCAGGCACTGAACTACTGAAGTAGCTGCAACATATAATGATAAGGGATTGATATAGGACCCTTTTACGCCATTTTCCCCTCTATTTTCATGCCAACCGACTCCATTTGAGTCGGTTTTGATCGTCCTTTCTCGCATTTTGTGTCCCGATTCCCTTTACTATGACATTTTGGCCTCCTTGCAGAAATTGAGGCGGGAACGGGTGAAATGAAGCAAGGAAGACGGGTTTCCTAGACTCAACATGAAAGAAGGAAGAGAATGAAGCTGAAAGGTGTTCCCAGCCGGTAGGCCGGCGGCCGGCCAGCCGGCTAGGAGTGCAAATATATACGACCAAGGCTGAAACCAAGCAAAAAGGTGTTCCCAGCCGGTGGCCCGGCAGCCGGCCAGCCGGCTGGGAGAACATTTGAGCTGAAGATTTAAGGAGTTACATAAACCTCCCAGCCGGTCAACAGACCGGCAGCCGGCCAGCCGGCTGGGAGTTCCCCCAAATGCCAAAAGTCAAGATTCAAGTCAAGAGTGTCTCAGCCGGTCAGTGACCGGCGGCCNCTTGTGGGATCGACCCTTTAAAGTGTACAACGATAAAATCGTGCACTTGCGAGGTTGAACTTGAGACCATCAGGGATGTTGTATGGGTAGGTTGTGGTGCGGGATCACTTGGGATATGTAGAGCGCGCAGCAGTTAAGCGGGAAAGACATCAGTGGTGCGCTGATATAATGGAGGTGAAAGCGGCGGTGTTGGGTCTGATAATGGCAAGGCTGATGGAAGTTCGTTCAGTAATTCTAGAATCCGACTTCCAGCAATTGATCTGAATGCTTGAAGCACAAGGTACCCTTCCCAACGACACATGAAATGTTAGTGAAGGAAATTCTTGACTTAAGAGCGAATTTTGAATCAATAAATGTCAATTTAACGTTGTATAGTGTTAACCTAACACTACTACGAATTCTTTGCATTACTAACTTCATCTTACTCCAACTGCACGTAAGCTAAGTTATAGTGTTAATTGTGTTCCATGTACGTATATGTCCGGTTGTTGAGCCACGTCCGTTCATATGACAATGCCTCTGATGCGTTTTGTTAAGCTATGTTGTATTGTAGGTATTTTACAATACTATTCATTGTTTAGTTTGCACCATTCTAGTGTATGATTGTATGTAGAATAGTACTTGCTATCTTCGATATGAATTTTGGGGAATGTGAATCGCAATATCCATTTCCGTTACGATGCTTATTAATGAGGTCACCTACACGATTAACCAAATTGGGGCATCGCGCCCGGGAGGGCGCGGAGCAACAACTAGTTTTCTTAAAGGTTGAAACTGTTCAAATGATATTCTATATCCTATGACACGTGGAGCCTCCTAGTAATGCAACCACATAGCTTTAAAATAATGTCCAATATAGATTTTTTATATTATTGTATAGATGTATAGATATATAGTAGAAACTACTGTATATCATTGTATCTTGTGCTATTACCATTGTACATCGAGTAGGAGTGTATGAAACACCAACTCTTGTGCATTTAAGAAACTTGATCCTCTAGTATCCTAGTTGATATCTAGTTATAGTTATACTTATATAGTTCCCTTATTCCGTCATATTTTATGTAATCTGTCCATAATATTTATTGATACACACTGATTTTAACCATAAATAACTTATTTATAATTGACCGGAAAAGGACCCAGGTTTGAAATGACTCGTCACGACCTGACTTTACCTGAGCTCTTATGAACACGAACTGGCCTGATCCGAATACGATCCAGTTGACCTGTTTGCCAAGTCTAATATTTCATGGACTTTGACTTGGAAGTTGAAACATCAGACCGTCCATACAATGGTGCAGAATTTGGGTTGGATCTTACATTTTAGTGGGTTAAAACATGGGCTTTAGAGGAACGTTATCCAAATACTATTGTGTCCATTAGCATAGACCAAACCAAACTCCTTTGTTTAGATATAGACTAAGGTCATGTTCTTTTTTGCTTCATTTTAGTTCATTTTAATTCAGCTTAACTTTGTTCTGTTCAGCTTTATTCAGTTTTATTTAACTCATCTTTTTACAAAATTAATTCTTATTTCAGTTGCATTCAGTTCAATTCAATTCAGCTCAATCCTATTCACTTCAATTCAGCTCGCTTCAACCCTAGGCCTAAGGGGAAGCATTCTTTGATGGTTCTGCAACTAAACATCACATATCCACATCTAACGTTTTAACATATCCCCTATCTCTAAAAACTAAATATCATAATATCTATTCCTTTTATCTTAATCATTTGTTTACTTTTATATTCTTTGTAAGTGGTATTTTAATTAAAGACAAATTATTAATTGGGACGGATAGAGTATCTAACAACTATGATGAAGATATGAACGACCTTGTTACCTGATCTACGAACGAAAGATCAATTTATCATAGAAAAAATTGTTCACATCATCTAAAATAGAATGGATATTCCTTGATCTGTTCTCCTTCGCCAATACATTAGTTACCACATCAGAGTCTCCTTCAGTTGCCTCATGAACATATAGAAACTCAGTTATGAAAATAAGTATGATGATTGATGATGTAGATGACAACAATCAATATATATACTTAAAAGAGGAACTTTTGAAGCGATTTCATTGGCTATTGCTTTGGAGCGATTTTATTGGCTACTACTTTTATTGAATAAACTATGTGTATTAAAAGATATACGTGAAATATACATAAAATAAAATCAATCAATCAATATAATAACAGATTGATAAATTAGAAAAAGAAAAAAATTTCAAATTCTATTTTGATAATACGGATGTTTGTTGGAGTTGTTGAAATTCTATCTATAAGACGACTACAACCCTTCCACTATAAAATCCTATCAGTCCTCTAACCCTTCTCAACACCTATAAAATTACTCTGCTTCTCCGTTTAATTTATTTATCATCTTGATTGATTGCTTTGTTTTCTACTTCTCTTTTATGGTGTTTCATTGAAGAGTAGTGGAGAATTATACAAATCTATTGCTTCTTATGGTATAAGACTAATTTAAACAAGTATTTGTGTTAATCATATGTTTAAGTTCTATATTTTCGGTCTTCTAATTACTTTCGTATTATGACAGATGAAATTAGTGTTATTATGGATGAAATAATATGACCGATACATTATTGAAATTAGTATTACTATGGACGAAATGATAGTATTTTAGGTAGAATGGATGCCAGGATGTTGAATTATCGATGCGTCGAGTACGTAGATAATACACGCTGAAGAGCCTACTTTAACTGAGTAGTTATACAACTTTTATTGTATGTGAAGTTATAATATTTTCACCTAAGTACCAATATATGAAAAATATTTGACGATATGTTTCCGGACACCCGATTTTCATGGGACGGATTGATGAATTTGGATGGTATAGTCGACAACACAGTTTCAGATTGTACATGCTTACGTTATTTTTTTAATGAAAAATATTTGTCTTCTTCAGGAAGATCATTAATGTTTTATCTCTAACCAAAAAGAAGTTTATCTTCATTTAAAAGCTGATAACTATGAGTCTATGACTAAAATGAATTACGGAGTATCATTTATCTCTCAGATTTTTTTTGGTAATTTAAAGTGTAGTTAGCTAAAGCTCTTTCATAGCTATGCGACCAATGCATATGTGAAATGCTAAAACCACGTTAACAGATAAAAAACCACAAGAAACCCACCAAGTACAAATTACAAAGTGTCATTAAGAAAGGGCAAAACTTCCTTACACACAAGCAAAAAACTACTATGTACTCCTACTATATAAGATTAACAATAAACGCAAAATAGTGGTTAAGTTGCAGAAGCGATTCTAAGATTTGAGGAACGGGGCTGCATAAATTTTTCTAACAATGAAAGTATCGAGTTGTATAGAAAAAAAATTATTTAGTTGGACAAAATATATGGTGATATGGTATTAGACAAATTACTGTTCAATTAAAGGTTTGAACCTATGACATCTAACCAAGAAATACTCCTAACCACCAAAATTGTAATGGTGTTGTGAGTAAGATAATATCAAATTAATACATTTAGCAAATAATACCTGTGATATGGAGAATCGTAAAAGCAATTCTACCATGAAATTAGGTGATTTAAACGGAGGAAGTGTAAGCTATATTAATTTACCCCTAATTGGTTTATAAATCTTTCCATGTTTCTCATCTTGCTCGATCGATCTATATTTCTTTATTGCTTCTTTCATGATGTTTTATAGTATTTGTTCTATCACTAATATTAGCTTAGGTAACAAATCTACCTATAGTATTATTAACGTTTGGTTTTATATTGATTTCTTACGTAAATTAACTATAGCAAATAAAAAAGATTAGAAAGCACAAAGTGACAAAAAAGATCTAAAAAAGCATTCCTAGAATATAAGTGTTTTTAAGGTTAATATCATAATAAATACTTAAAAGCCACTGTTGTGATATGACCCGGGCAACGCCCGGGCTTGAAATCTAGTAGTAGTAATAGTAGAAGTAATTAACAGTTCTCCGTATAAAAAATAAGGCAAAGATTTTTTTTAAATATGTAGCCATTAGCATCATTAAAATGGTTTCATAATAATGACGAGGGGGTTGAATCCCCGGGCCCATGCATTCCCGCACCACTACATGGACCATGTAAGTCACCCCTTTGGGGGCTGCAGTGGTTAAGTTATCATCGCCCCAGTTGGTAGTCGAACCCGGAACCTCTTAACTCCTGCATTTCTGCAAGATTTAAGGTTTAATCCGGCTATTACTGGACTAACACCATTTGGTTTTATAATCGATCTTATCTTAGAACTTCCCTTTATGTAAATATATACGGAGTATACATAAAAACTCAATCAATTAATTTAAGAATTTAGAGAGCTTATTTGGGTTAATGTTCTGAACAGATGAAACCTAGTTTCGTACATAAAATCCATTTAAACTTTAGAACATATATTTCATTGTTACGGATCCAACACAATGATCAATTAATAAACCAAAAAGAAAGCACCGACCCTTAACAACCTTAAGCATTAGGGCAGGTCTTTTCAAAATAGAGGAAGTTGCCCCTTATTAAATTAAAATGATTAGCATATTATGGAAATTATGGGGGACAACAAGACCTTGTGATGTTAGAATTCCATGAAAATAGCTTTTAGCCACGTTATGTGTCACAACCATCTATGTATAATGTATACTTATTATTACATAACTCATTCAACCGTCTTTTCTTTTAATATAATGTATACTTTTATTTATTTTAATATCAATTTATCGTTGTAAAAAAAAAAATTAATTATTATACACGTTACATCCCAATCAAATTTACTTTCCTTCTTTAAATTTGATGCTAAATTGATAAATTAACCGTTCATTTCTAAATAATGTATACGGTTTTTTTAGACAAATAATAATGTACACGATTTTTACATTCTAAAACTTACATTTGTACACTATATATTATTACAAGTCTCCCGAGAAACGGTCTCTTGATTTAGTGAGAGACCGATTAAAAATTGTTGGGAAAATGGTACGAAAAGAAAAATGGGTACATATATTATACAATGAGATACTAATAAAAATGGTTACGATGTATGAAAATATAGGTACGATTGTTATGAAATTATGCATAAAAAAATAGACATTTTAAGCCATAATTAATAACAAAAAGGGTACAAAACATATATAAAAGGGGTACGATAAAGTGGTCTCTCAATAACTTAGTGAGAGATCGTCTCTCCACAATTTTTGTGATACTATTAAATGAGATGAAGTAATTAAGATTTACGATAATATATACGGTTTTTACATAACAAACATATTGGAATTTCATTACTTGTATGTAGAGAGTGATCATGCTAGGTAAACGGCAGTAGTGTATTTATAATAGCATATACCATTAGCAGAATACGGTTGGCAGATTTTAGTTCAGGTATGACCATCAAATTAATTTAGCAAAATTAAGAAAATGTACTTAATAATTAACAGATTATATGACAAATATACCATTTTCATATATAAAACGAAAATACTATTAAAACATTCTCTACTATTAGCAGCAATAACTTGATTTTTAGAAGTTCAGGTATGACCATCAAATTAATTTAGCAAAATTGAGAAAATGTGCTTAGTAATTAACAGATTATATGACAAATATATCATTTTTATATATAAATTGAAAATACTATTAAAACATTCTCTACTATTAGCAGCAATA
>LHUT01005493.1:0-12669 GCA_001412135.1 Silene latifolia subsp. alba | reverse complement strand
TACTTAACAAAGCCGGTATAAAACTCAGTTTTGAATCCGACAAACTTGTACTCACTAGAAACAATAATTTTGTTGGAAAAGGTTTTTGTAATGGCGGGCCTTTTGTGCTCGATGCGGTGACTATTAATAGAAACTCTACCGCCTACAGACTACAGTATGTTCTTCTTATTCATTCATCAACACCTCCATTAATTTTCAAATTCATCAATTTTAATTTTAATTCTCGTTCTCACACATCTACTCCGTTAATCTCATTCTCATTTTTTATTTCATTTTTTATTTTCAAGTTTGGGTAATTATTCTCTCTCTTTTTTTACTTCATGTATTTGATTTAACTATTGTATGTTTTTAAATTAGGGTTATTCATTCTTTTTTTTTTGGGTTTGCTTTTTAATTGTTGTAGCAATGTCGAATGGGGGGCGGTGGTGACAGAAATTTCAGGGCAATTAAATGTGACTGTGGGGTTTTAGTTGCTCGGCTCAGGTCATGGACACAAGACAACAAAAGAGGACACACCTAACCATGAAATTAAAAATGAGAAACTGGAAACGGAGGACGGTGAAAACGTACTTTGGATTGGGATTGGAACTCATTGGAGAATTTGATAAAATCCAAACCCTAATCTGGGTTTCAATTTTGGGAAGAATTTTAAAAGGCTAGGGATGATTTTGTGATTCCCCAATTTAAATAGAAGTATTTAAGGTTTATGAACAATTGATGAGTGAAGGTAAAGAAGTAAGTTAGAGATATATGTTTGGGTTAAGTGAAGGTAATGATGAGTGAGGGGAGTGTTTAAATAGGGTATTTTTGTCTTCTCAACCACAAATAGGAGGTTCGTTGTTATGTGATAGTTTAGTTTTAATCAAAACCAAAGGAGTATAGACATATAGGGATCACTTTCACAACATGGCGACAACAATAAGAAAGGAGTATTTGCATAAGTGCGATAAAACCTTTTCAGGCTCGCCCTTGGTTGATATGAACATTGACAGGCCCAATATTCATACCGGACCCATTATTCACATTTCCCCCAATGTAGTTGTTGATCACAAGTTCGTTCTCAACATTTGAGCCTCTTCTCCTTAGTCTTTGGGATAGATGCACTTCTTCCCCATTAGACGGCGGATCAAACAAATGTACAGTCCAAATATGATTCCTATTTACACACTTGGATTCTCGGAGCCATTTAACTGTTCCGTCCTCACAAGCTGCAAGACAATATTCACCACCTGCGACATTGAGAATGTTGCTGAATACAATTTTCAGTTCACCAACAGGAGGAAAACGTGCAGGTAAATAAGCCACAGGCGATCTGAATTGAACATGAATAGCACCCTGTAACGGCCAAATATATTTTGACAGTTCCTCTGACAACTCCCCTAATGCACGATCTGCCCGAGGTTTTCTGTGGAATCTCCGAAACAATCTCCTCGCCTCTACGCTGACATTATGTACGAGACTACTATACGGAGCTCCAAACAAAGCATGTTCCAGGATAAACCCATTACCAATTCTCTCAACAAGTGTAAATTTTCCAACTGAGTACGCCAGAAGTTTCCCTTGATTACTCTCGTATACTGCCTGCATGTCTGTATACATATATAAAACTTCTAAATTACATCGATTCAATTGGATTAATACTGATCAATATGAGATTAGATAAGAACAAGGTGATCTAATATTAATACAAAATAATTGGGGAATGCTGAGTAATTACAGCGTAGCATGTATTAAGAACACCAAAGTCAAGTATGTTACCTAGTAAACGGAAAAAGTCTTGCGTGGAGAGAAACTTATCAGTTCTTGTAAAATCTGGAAACATGTTGACTAGAGCGGAGGGTAAGAAGGTTTTATCAGGCAGATCCTCAGGTAACGAACTCACCGAGGATTCAATATTTTCAGGCAAGGAACTGACGGATGATCCCATATTCTCAGATATTACAAGAACTGGGCAGACGAGATGGACAAGAAACCATCTGATAGAAATAAGAGTCGAACAAATTTAATTTTATAGTATGCACTAGGGTTGAATGAATCAAAGATGAGCTTTTAATAACATTTTAGTCTGCTGCTTCTACTCAACAATACTCTCAGCCCGTCCATATAATAAACCTGGTCGTCTACAGTGATGCAGTTTCATCAGGACGGAGTGATGACGCATTCTTACAATAGCATTTAACCAGAATAGCCAACTCAACCAAAACTGCACCTAAACCTAATCCTAATCCTAATCCTAATCCTAATAGTATTTTTGTACCGCCTAAATGCCTAATAGTATTACACTATTACTACTCCCTCCGTTTCATTCATTTGTTTACCTTTTTTTTTTATTATTTGTGAGTGCTATTTTAATCAAAGGCAGGCAGACAAATAACGGGAAGAGGGAGTAATATTTTTTTCATATGATTTATGCTAGACCACACAAACATTTTGTTGTTTAATGGGGAAATTATATACCTCCGATTGACAATTTCAATAATCCTAAAAATCATGCACAATTTATATTAGGCGGTACAAACATTTTATTGTCTCGTGAGTAAGCAATTCATGGAAAGACCGAAAAATGATGTTGTATATAATCCTACACCATTACTTATTACTCCGTATATTTTTTCATCAATAATTCACATATAAAACTGTTTTACACAAATGTTATCGTAAAACCAAGTTATAATTTAACTAAATAACCCTACTAAAATATCTTACACCAACAACCACTTTCTATTATAAGGACATCGAGGTCTTTGAAATACGATTTTACAATGTTTAATTGTAAAATCGTTTTATAAAAGACTTGACTCTTTTTCCATAGCAAGAGATAAAATGAAAAAAAGAATTCAGGGGAGTACATTTAACTACTATATTACATCCGAAATTTTCTCCATCCCACATTGGTGAGGGGTGTGTTTTCTCGTTTGCACATTTCTTGCTTATGTACACAAAAAATTATCCCTCTCAATTTTTTTTGGCTCTTTTCTGAAAAAATAATCAATGCAATTTTACAAAGAATGCGAGATTACGAGAAGAATAGAGGGAGAAAGTCGGAGGGTATTAAAACTAAAAAATATGGAAACTTTTAAGTTTAACTATTAATTTCCTCTGGGTAAATTTCATGTATCAATTAAAGTCAGGTCAAATTGAAAAATTATAGGCATTCAACCTAAGAAAATGTTGCAAAGGGCAGCAAGTAATGCATATTCCTGGTGGTGGGCAAGCCATGTGAGGACCAAACAATCTAAATGGCTCGAACAAAGCCTCCAAGGTAAATGTCCTTTTCTTTTACCTTCCATTTTCCATCATCATCATCTTTCATGTCATTTCGGATCCGAGTTTTCATACAACAAGATCCGGAACAGGACTATAAAGCCTATGATGATATTCCATACAATTACAAATATCGACTTTCGTCAGCAATATTATATGATGATATGTGTACAAATTTACGACTGTGACAAATTTATGGCATTTAGAAGATGAATTTAACACGGTAAACTTTGCATATAAAAACTTAAAAATCCTTGAAACTTCAGCCGTGTCTTCCGCTAGTTCTATATAAAAATAACACTAAAACTTGGGAGGGACGGTCTTTCAATAAGTTATTGAGAGACCTGTCTTCCGTACCCTTTTAAATAAATAAAACAATTTGATATTGAATCTATAGTTTTCAAAAATGTATACCTTGCATGGTTCTGTTTCTTGGCTCTTCCAGGCGTCAGTGCCTCGCTAAAATGTTGTGGAGAGTTTCTGTAGTTGATCACCATCGAATGGCCTTTTAATAATCACCTGAAATTCATAATATTTCATTTTGTGGCGTAATTGCAGATATGGGAGACAAGGTGGAAGCCGTGCTTAAACTTATTACACAAGATGGAGATTCTTTTGCAAAGAGAGCAGAGATGTACTACAAACATCGGCCAGAGCTAATAAATTTCATAGAAGAATCATTTAGAGAATACCAATCACTGGCAGAAAGATATGACTCTATATCGAAAGAACTGCAGAATGCAAATAGCACCCTTGCTGCTGCATTTCCAGACCAATTCCAGTATCAGATTGATGACGATGATGATTTTCCGTCTCCAAGAGTGCCTAAGAAGTTTCAAATGGAGAAGCCGCCAGATACCAACATCCCGAAAGCTCCGGCAAAGTTCCCAACCAAAAGTATTAAGGCTATCATGGCACTAACAAATTCAAAGAAAACCACTTTCGAGGGTACGCCCAAGTCAACAAGTCAAGCTAACAAAGTGCCGAAATCAGGTCTGACCAAATCTGAGGCCAGAGATGAGATTGATAAGCTCCAGAAGCAGATTCTGACCTTACAAACTGAAAAAGAATTTGCAAAAAGCTCATATGAAAGCGGGCATGCAAAGTATTGGAATATTGAGGAAGAGATAACACGGATGCAAGAAAAGATATCACAGTTGCAAGATGAATTTGCAATATCGCAAACTATAGATGATGATGAAGCTCGGACTCTTATGGCTGAAGCTGCCATTAAATCTTGCCAAGACACTTTAGCTCAGCTTAAGGAGAAGCAAAAGAGAGGTGCTGAAGAAGCCAAAACTGAGCGACAAAGAATTAAGGATGCTCGGGACAGGTTAAGATCTCTCAAGGGCGAGTCAGCTCATGATGACCAAACTAATGCTTTTGAAACTGGAGATTACTCGAAATCAGAAGAATCTATGAGTAGATTTAATGATGAGGTAGAAATTTCGGGAGAATCCATGGATTTGGAGATGCTTAGGGACAAGATCAAGGACCATTCTGATGTAGATGATAATAACACGCTTACAGTATCAGAAATGGCTGAAAAGATCGACGACCTGGTGAACAAAGTGATCAGTCTTGAAGCTGCAGTTTCTTCTCAAACTGCTTTGATACACACATTAAGATCAGAGACCGATGAGCTTCAGTCACATATTAAGAACCTCGAAGATGACAAGGCAAACTTGATTGAAGGGAAAAATGATTTGAGTGACAAGGTGAATGAAATGGAGAACAAACTTAGAGGACTTCATGAGCTAGACAGCAACTTCCAACAGCATAATAACAGCCTCGAAATGCATTTTAGTGAAGCTCGCTCTAACCTTGATACCATCTCAAAGAAATTACATGATGTAAAGCCTGATGAGGAGTTCGAGAAATCAAGTCAGCTACAAGATAAGGGAAAGACTACAAAAGCTGCAGATGTAAAGACGGAGTTGATGCAGGATATAAACGAAAAATATATGAAACAAACAATTGTTCAACAGAATGAAGATGTAGAGGGTACCACAAAATCCAAGCCGAATGCAGAATCGGCAATAACTTCAAAGATGAACCATTCCCAAACACAAACACAACCAACTCTACAGGAATCAAAACTGACCACCCTTGTCATGGATCGAGCCAAAGAACCCTTCAACGGTGAAGTACAGAAACAAGCAAATCCTCAAGAGAAAAAAGAACAGCCTAGAACTCAGCCTATTACTGCCCATGAAATTCATTCAGAAATGGTACAGAACAGTAAAGGAAAGGAATCGACAAATCCTCAAGGAACTCAGCAATGTCTTGTAACTGTGTCTACAAACGAGTCCATTACTCCTCAAGAGGTTCATCCAGAAGAAACAGCAATTAGTAAAGCAGAGGAACTGCTACATATTCAAAGGAGTCATCAAAAGCATACAGCTCCGTCTCAACAGATTCAATCAAAAGAAATCCCATACAGTGAAGTAGAGGAACTAATAGATACTCAAGGGACTGATCAGAGGCCTGAAACCTTGCCTACAAATGAGCATGTTATTCCTCAAGCGGTTCAATCAAAAGAAACACCAAACAGTAAAGCAGCAGAACTGATAAATCCTCAAGGGACTCTTCAACAGCCTTCAACTCTGTCAACAAATCTGCTTGTTATTCCTCAATCAAAAGAGACACCGGACAGTAACAAAGAGGAGCTGCTAAATCCCCACGGGACTTCTCAACAGCCTCCAACTCTATCTACGAATGAGCCTGTTGTTGCTCAAGAGGCCCAATCAAAACAACCACCAAACAATAAAGCAGAAGAACTGGTTAATCCTCAAGGGACTCAACAACAGCACATTACTCTACCCACGAATAAGCAAGTCACGCCACAGATTCATAAAATATCAACAAGTGTAGCAAAATATGAACCAATTACCCTTGAAGATGTTCTAAGAATGGAATCAGTGAGCGAGCCAAATGATGGATCCAAGACTCCTTCAACTGTTCACAGACAAGAGAGTCAATCTAAAGAATCGTCAAACAGTAAAGCACAGGAACGGGTAAATCCTCAGGGGACTCAACAACAGCACACTACTCTGCCCACGGATAATAAAGTCACACCACAGTTTCATAAAATAGCGACTGCAAGTGTAGCAAAAGATAAGCCAGTTACCCTTGAAGATGTTCTAAGAAGGGAGTCAGTGAGCGAACCAAATGATGGATCAAACACCACATCTGTTCACCGACAAGAGCAGACAAGAAAAGTTGAAGATGAGCCGGATTGGCAGCAGTTATTCATGAATGGATTAGAGGGGAAGGAAAAGGTCCTTTTGGCGGAGTATACTAATACTCTTCGGAACTACAAAGAAGCAAAAAAAAGGCTAGGTGAGTTAGAGAAGAAATGCCAAATAGACATCTCAGGCATTGAGGCACAGCTTAGAGAACTGAAAAACTATAATGCAACGAAGGATGCAGAAAACCAGTCTTTGCGTCAAAAGTTAAATGCTCTGCAGAAAAGGTTGGACGAATACAAAAACGAGAAAGAAGCAAACGATGCTGATTCTTCAAGAAATGGGGACCTCTTATCCCTATTTGAGAATGAGGAAGATATAAGAGTTATAGTTGGTGATGGACAGACCATTTCACCAGCCGAAGAAAAACTACGTGGAGATATAGATGAAATTTTAGAGGAGAACCTTGATTTCTGGATGAGGTTTAGTGCTTCATTTGGGCAAATCCAAAAGTTTCAGAATGGAGTTAAAGATCTGTTTTTAGAATTAGCAAAGGTAGAAAAGGACAACGAAATAAGAGACGAAAGTAGTCATGAAACTGGTCGCTCATCCCTGAAATCAGGTATTAGGCCTATCTATAAACACCTTAGAGAGATAGAAACCGAGTTAACTGTCTGGTTGGAGCAAAGTGAAAAGCTGAAAGAAGAGTCGCAGAGAAGATTCTCCCAGTTGTGCAACATTCAAGAAGAAATAAAACATGCTGTTAGTATTGGTGCCGCAGATGATGACATGAAATTTACCAGCTATAATGCTGCAAAGTTCCAAGGCGAGGTAGCAAATATGCAACAAGAAAATAACAAGGTTGCTGAAGAACTGCAAGCTGGTATGGATCATATATCCAATCTCCAAGTTCAAGTGCAGCGTACTATAAGCAGGCTGAATGCAGAGCTAGGATTTTATGGATCAAAGAGCCAAAATGAGAATCTAACGAAATCTCGAAGCAAGGGTAAAGTACCACTGAGGTCATTCATTTTTGGAGTTAAACCACAGAAGAAAAAACAATCCATATTTTCCATCATGCAACCAGCCATGATGCATCGAAGATACCATCAACTAAAACCTGACAAGTCACCATAGAATAAGAATATCTCTTAGACAATTGTTGGGAAGTTGTATCTAATTTAGCATTTGATGACTGAATCTCACGGAGACAATACGATCGTCTGTTCATCATGTTTTTTTAAATTCAAGAAGAAATCCATCATTTCTGTTCGTGTGTACTTCATTGTTAGAATTTTCCTAATGTCACATAAAACGGAATACTCCTAATATTTACATTTCTATGAAAAATGATGTTGAGTTTATGGATTCGAGTATCTAAGAGGAGGAGGGGGTGAATTAGTTACTATTTAAAAAATTAAACTTCTACTTTATTGAGTTAAAGAGAGTTGTAAGATTGAACGAGTGATATAATGAATGTTTGCTGAAGTATGAAAGTAACAACGGTTCTGACTATAGCTATTTGTCTCAGTTTATGAAGTACTTAAAAAAAAAAAGAGAAGTNCACTTAAGACTCAATACAATGGGATGATTAACAACTTCAACACTTCTTAATCCATGCTTGATTTAATCATTAATCCTGAAAAGGTAAACTAAGATAACACAAATCAAATGGGCATGTTATCATCAATTTTAAGGAACCCAACAAATGATATGAGCAAAAGTGCAATATACAAGTGATTCTCCAGATGATCCTTCTAATTTTCTGTAAACAGAAGAATTTCAAAACGACATGAGTTTGAAGATTAACTCCATCATGTTATTTCCATTTAAATAGGGAGATCATGCCGTAGGAGTCAGAGTTTTCCTTGTAGCATTTCTGGAAGAAAATGTACCAAGAAATACATTGATGATAGCTTGCCTGCAGATAGTGGCACTCTCAAAGAAAGAAATACATTCAAACCATGAACCAAACAATTCAGAATTATTAATTAAGATCCCAGCATGGATTATGAGTAGAAAATAAACAACACGGACAACAAACAACATGGAAGACATGTATAACTTCAGAAACTGAGGCACGGACACCTCCGATGCCAAATATTAAAATTTGATCCTCAGTAAAATAAACAAATTAAATCTCACACTATTAAGCATGCTCCATATCACCACCGCAGCCTTTTTTTGGTTCCACAACATAGAAATTTCAATGTATGTAATCACACGTATACTAAACAAGTAAATACAAACACAGTGACATGAAGGCGAGAAGAAGTTACGATTACCCGAGGATGTGGTATTGCATCTTCAATGGATTCAACAACATGAAGCGGGAGATCATAGACAGCGTATGCCAGATAATACACAGACACATCCTGGAGAGATGGAGATCACAAGTAGCACAAGCCACAGTGCAGCGTATACATGAAATACATTATCACATCCTGCCATCTTGAAGAGAGGCAATTATACCCCGATCTCTGGCAGAAAGTTCAAAGATGTGAGAGCGAATGCATAAATGTATGTACAATGTACTTATTTACCTCTCTGTCACATACTCCGTATATGTTTGTCAGTAAAGACCGCCTATATAAGGAGTAACAGTTAACACATACCAGTAGATCCATCCCAAAGTAAACATCTCATGTGATCCCAAGATTTTCTAAAAAACATAGTGAAACAATGTTTTGCAAGGAGGTAACTCCTATAAACAACGAAAGGAAACTAAATTGTAAAAAAAGGTCAGATTAATTCAAGAAGAAAACAAGATAATAAAGGTTTCAACTAACTTAGAGCTTTGAACTAGTTTGTTTTGACCCAAGTGACAAAGACATTCGACCCATCTTCGTCCATTGAACCAAGAAATCCATCAGTGATTCAGTGTCATCTTTTAGCCTAAACTTAACATTTGTTTAACTTTCAACCATGTCAACACTATAATCAATTAAGCTGCATTATGTTCAAAATGTCAAATTCAGTTCAGTTAAGCTCCTGAACTGTCTGCAGCACAAATTTAGTTCAGCATAATTTTAAGCGACTATCTCTTGGAGTTTTAATTAATACACCCTCCATCTCTCTTTACGCGAATAAACTTTATCTCACCTCTCTTTACGTTTCATTATTAAATTATACACATTGTGTTCGGCGTAAAATAAAAGTGAGAAGATTATCTTGAGACAGAGGAAGTGTAAAACTGCAATCGACCAATAGCTAACGTCAGCTAATTAACTAAGCACATACTGGAGTGACACTTAGGTATAGTTATCAGCACAATTCATATGATTTACCAAATATATACGCAGAAGGATGGTTTTAAGTTAACCTAACACCTCTCACAACCTTTATTAACTCCTCTATTTATTCCGCTGTGGGAATCGTAAGACAGTCTTAAACAAGAATTGGTGATACACAGAAATAAACATTCATCAGTGTTTTGAAAGAATATGATGATCAATAATAGGGTTAATTGTAAAAATAATTGAACAATAATCTAAAAAATGAAGCAGAAGTGGCTACTCTACATAAATGCGACGAAAATGAGGTTGCCGGCGCCGACTTATGACGAGACCAATCCGAACGACGCCGTTTAGAGTAGGCGTTTTCTTGTTTGACTGGGACCACGTCCTTCAACTGGTCAATCGTTTTCAACGCTGTGGTTTTGAGTTCCTCGGAGTCTGTTTTTCTTACTTTAGGGATCATATTGTTTTGACGCGGCTAGAGACCATCAACGGGGGTGTAGCTCATATGGTAGAGCGCTCGCTTCGCATGCGAGAGGCACGGGGTTCGATTCCCCGCACCTCCATTTTTTAACTAAATTTTCACTCTTTCGTCTCATTGGTCATACACTCATACTCGCTTAGTCGCTTGCCATCAAATGATATATGACACTCAGTCAGCCATTGCAACATTTCCTTCCTCATGAAATTGCAACATTTCTACTCAAGTCCTGTTTTTATGGTAAACTAGTTTTAAACCCGTGTAAAAAATGCACGGGTCGTAACTGCGGATGCTATCATTGAGATTTAGGAGCATATAAATGAACGTGATTAAATATGCAATACAGTAAAAATGTAAATAGTTCATAATTTGATATTCGACAATATATAATTGAAGTTACTAATTACTACCAAACGGAAAAAAAAATATGCTACAAATGTTATAGTAATATGAAACTTTACAAATGTTCAAAAATTTCTGTGTAAACTACGTTGGTTGTCGTATTAGATGTACGCTTGTTATTGTCATAAATCAAAAGTTTCAGGCCTTGTTTGCTTGTAACCCTGTATATCGCGAAATAAAGCTGTCCATGACTGAAGACCNNCAATGGAAAATTGCCTTCTATTGAAGCGAACTGGAAATTTACTGGAATCTGAAGGCGTAAGTGTAATCCGGAAAGATTCTGGAAACTGGAAAAAACCAGCCCAAGAAGAGGCGCAGCAGGAACTGCGACCCTTCCAAAAGGCGCAGCTTCTGCTGCGTTTTCTCTTGAGTGGTTTTCTCCTTAGCAAAAAAGAATTCTGCGGTTAAAATTAGAAATTAGGGAAGATGTATACTTCCTTATTCCGCAAAGAAGATATTTCCGTGATTTAAATCATAAAAGATAAAAATTTGAAATAACACGGTAGAAAATTCTAGAACATTCCGACTCAGCTTAAGACGGTTTTAGAAAATGGAAACGGTTTTTGATCCGGACTCCAAATATACTCTAATTACTGTCAAAACGACCGTATCGGCGCGTAGATGAGCATGAGATTGAATCGACTGTTTGAGTTATCACGTGTCGACGAACTTACAAAATGTCATAAATCGCTCCGCGTGATTAAACATGTGGCCCAATCATTATGGGGTGGTTGGCGGAATGTGTAGAAACGAGTTGTCTACAAAATTATCATCAATCTAACTTGAGGTATAAATTAATGTATGGTAAATAACTTAATTATGTATGATATGTAACTAATTAATTTAATTATAAAAAATGTGAGACATTCTCACATTGTTAAATAGACCTAATATATAAAAAGACAAATCATATAAGCATTAAATGAATACTTTACTGCATAATAAAATTGTATCGTTTTATTTTATAAATCATGTTAATTTTAATTAATAAGTTGTTAACAAGTCTAACATAAATAATTTAATATAAGTTAAGTTAAACTTTCTGAATTTTTTGAACTGAACTTATAAGATCTGAACTTTTTTGAACTGAACATAATATTGCTGAACTTTTCTAAACAGAACTTAATTTTGCTAAACTTTTCTGAACTGAACTTATAAGACATGAACATTTTTGAACTTATACGATCTGAACTAAACTAAACTGAACTTAATTTTGCTGAACTTTTCTGAACTAATTTTTTTTATTGTGAACCAGGGTGTCCACCGTCGACAACAATGTATAATGTAACACCCCGACCCAAACCTAGGGTCGGGATTCTAGCACATTTTGTCCTCACTAATGCGCATCCCGGGAACCTTCACATGAAGTCACCCGTCCTAAGACTACTCTCAGCCAAGCACAATTTGATAGTTGGTGTAGGTTTGTGTAGAATGATTGTGATAGTTAAGATATTTCATATTGTATTATTCACTTTATGTAATTCATTAAACACGTACTTTAATGTTACTTAATTGTAGTTTTGTTTCACGATCTCGGAAAACTGAGATGGTGACA
Organism: Silene latifolia subsp. alba; assembly: GCA_001412135.1. NCBI lineage: Eukaryota > Viridiplantae > Streptophyta > Magnoliopsida > Caryophyllales > Caryophyllaceae > Silene > Silene latifolia. The sequence continues at coordinate 543 of LHUT01005493.1, read as the reverse complement.
CTTCCGATTACCTCGGCTGGGTAAGAGGGGGTGTTATAGAGGGTGTCTACTCATTCAAAGCCAACCTCCTATTTTACTTTTTTCAGGTTCATTTTATTAGACACACTTGTACTCTAACTGCTCCCCATATGACCGAAAATATCATATGGTTCATCACAGGTCACCCCAATGAAAGAAGATGACGTTAACATAAAACCATCGCCCATCAGTTTCAATAATACATATACTCACGACACGATATGAACATAATGTGATACAATGAGTCTGGCATCGCAAGACCGCCACCAACGGCCGCACGGAGTATCGAGCCCGGGGACTAACCGGATCCCTGCTAGATTCATGACACCACATGGTTCTCCCCTCCTCAAGTCATAAACGTGCACGTCCTCCTTGGAGTGGAAAACTTCAAGGAGCGATCCGGGCGTAAGACGGTCTCCCAAACCTTCTTACGTCTCCTCAACTTCACAACACAATCACAACTCCACCAACCACATGTAACCAATGTGCATCACAATATGCCAAGTGTAACATTCCGTTTGATGT
>LHUT01005491.1:7458-18408 GCA_001412135.1 Silene latifolia subsp. alba | reverse complement strand
TCGTGCCTTGAGCGGGCCGCGGCATGGGTTTGGGTCAGTGGGCCTGGCAAGACACGGCTCGAGAAGCCCAATATCCGTGCCTGGGCCGGAACAATTTTGGGGGAAGGCACGACGGGCCGGCCCATTGCCTACTCTAAGTATTATAGCTTTTAGGAACTCCACCCAATATATTGGGCATCCCTATTTGTTGGGACACTACTCACACTTATGGGCCTCCCCATCAGAGGAGAGATGCAATATTTGGGCACCAAAAAACAATCGATGCACATGCTCTTATAATTGAGTTGATTTGGATATAAACTAAAACATATAAGACTAATTTCCAAATGTTAAAAAGTTAAGGAGTTATAAATTACATTTGACAACATAATAAGGGCAATTTGCTATGGATGCCCGGTGTAAGACCAAAATTGATAAGGTTTGACCATTACGGATGATGTTAGAATATCGAGTACCATAGAGGCATCTAGAGGTGGTAATCGGGTCATTTGGGTTGGTTATGGGTCGAGTTAAAGTGGGTCGGGTTATATCAGGTTTGGGTTATGTCGGGTTAGTGACGGGGGGTTCGGATCGGGTCGGTTCATCTTCGGGTCGGGTTAAAGCGGGTCGGGTCATCAACGAGTTGCAAGTCGAGTCGGGTCATTAGCGGGTTAGTGTCGGGTTAGATTATCAGCATATATTTTATCTTATTATATATTTAGTTTTAGATGGTAATTTTATGTTTAAATAATGGGTAGGTGTATTAGTTGTAGTTTTAAGTGAAATAATTAAGATGAATGTCAATTTGGTGTTAGAGCTGATCAAATGGCCCAAACCCATTAGCTTGACTCAGCCCAACCCGCATTTTTAAAGGGCTTAGGCCTTTTATTTTGGCCCAAAAAAACCGATGGGCGGGCCCAAAAAGACCCAAGTTATTTTTAGGCCGGGTTTGGGCCAAGCNNGTTTGGGCCAAGCGTTTGGCCCAAATTTTGACCCGGACCGGTCCATATTTATTAATAAATGAATATTTTTTTTAATAAACCTATTAAAGTAGCGTTAAATTTATAAACAACTCTTTACAAATTCAAGTATATTTTTTTAGATTTATAAAACAATGTGTATATAACTCATATCCACGAATGCATGATTAATCATTCTAAATTGAGGATGTTTGTCATTATTTTATTTTGGAAAGCAATTTATATGCATTTCATAATATTTTGTACAATTTTATAAATTACGCATGTTTTTAAAGTAGTAATTGATTGAAGTATGCTAATTATTTTTTAGGGTAAATCCTAAATTTTAGGGCTCGAAAAGCCCATTTAAGCACAAAAGCCCGAACTAGCCCATAAGGATCTGGTTTGGGCTTGATAAATAAGCCCACACATTTGGCCCGTTCTGACCCAGCCCACACAAATGGGCCGTTTTTGTCAGAAATACCTCGCCCAGCCCGACCCATGATCACCTCTATTTGGTGTTATTTTAACCATTATTAAGCTAATTCATTATCGGGTTGAGAAAATATCGGGTCACTGATCGAGTCGGGTTTGGGTTGCAAAAAATAAGGCTGTTGTCGTTTATCGGGTCGGGTCGAGTAGGTTTCGGTTCACCCAATTTTCGATTGTATCGGGTCAGGTCAGTTTTTGCCAGCTGTAGAGGCATCAAGAGTGAATTTTTGATCTGATATTTAAATGAAGCGAGTCACCCAACCAAAAAAGAAGTGTTCCAACCAAAAAAAAAACAGAAGTGTAAAAGCGTGGCTGTTGTTTTATCTGAAACGCCATTAATTACATACTCATCCATCCTTAGAGCACCCACAATAGAGAGAATTGTGCATCCTCTTAACCCCCTCTCTCTCTTCTAAGAGGACATCCTCTCTATTGTGAGGCATATATTACATGTCCTCTTAGCAAGAGGAAGATGGTTACTTCCTCTACTTTTAGAGGAAAGTAAACATTGGCCCTAGTGCCCACTAACCAACCATTATTTTCTTTGTGTTTAATAATTTATTTATTTGAGATTATTTAAAGTAAGATTAACAATTTAAGAGGATTCTCTCTATTGTGGTAAGAAAACTAGAGGAGATAAAGAAGAGGNNAGAGGATGATAATAATGAAAAATAAAGTAAATGAAAAAATATTGAAGTGTCATAAAAATAAAGAGTGAGTGAAAAAATAAGAGGAAGTAACCTCTCCTCTCTGTTGTGGGTGCTCTTAGCTAAAATAAATGAATGTTTGAGAATTGAGTAGAACAAGTCCCTCGAATTGAATACATCTGACCTTTTACCTATCTCTTTATATTCCCCAAACTCAACATTTGTACATTCAGGGTTTTTAGAAAAGAGAAGGAGAAGAAGAAGAATAAAAGGACGGTTTTTCGTGATTCTCATCACTAATAACCTCTCTGTTTTTTTTTTGTTCCTCTTCTCTTTTCTTCTCAAAAACACCCTTCATTTTTGGTCGGCTCCGGCTTTGCACAGGTTGGCACTACTAACTAAATTCAATTACGTAGTACTACTTTATGCTTATTTGATTATTTGATTATTCTCTATTAGTACTATGTTTATTTATTCATTAGGTAATAAATGATTGAGATGGACTGAGTATTCCATTCGTGATGACAATAATGATCTGGTGGTATAAATTCCTAAAATCCCTATAATTCTGGATTCTCTTCGACCGTCAGCCATTAATAATCAATTTTATGTACATGTACTGTATAATATATGCAATCTTGTCTAGATACCAATTGACTTATAATAACAACATTAACAAACTAATCTATTATTTTGATCGTAAAACAAACCCAGCTTTTCTAAATCATCTCCTAGTATTTTATTTCTTCATTATTATACCTACTACTATTAATCTATAAAGTTTGTACCACTCCAATTTCCAGTTTTTTTAATGTTACAGTATTTGATTGATTGATTGCTGGTTGTGTTGATAATCAAACTTCTGAATTTAGGGAATTTTGATCAGAATTGTCGCGGCTAAAAGAAACGAAAGCCCGAAAAATTCCTGGGAAAATTGGTGATAAATTGGAGAAATGATGAGAATGGAGGGAATATTGGGGGAAATACTAATGGGGAGTGATGGAGGTGGACAATCTCTTATTTCCACCATCAAAATTGCAGTGCTCCCCATTGCTAAAGTCTTCACTATGTGTTTCTTGGGCTTTCTTATGGCCTCTAAGTATGTTAACATTCTCCCCGCCAACGGCCGCAAGTTACTCAATGGAGTATGTCTCCTTTGCTTCTAATTCCCAGGATCTCATTGTTTTTTTTTTTTGTTTATTGTAGATAGTTAGCCGATTACGTCTATTATGTCATGTTTCATTTATCTAAATAACTATTCTCGTGAAATAACTATTACATACACTTGTGTTAGCAACAAAAAGAGAGACCGTTTCTGGATAACCCAAGATGAATATTGTAAGATGGTTAGGTCACTTAGGTGTATTACTGCACGAGAAAAAGTGCAGCCACTCTTGCATATTGTAAGAAAATATCGGCGAAAGGCAATATTGTGTGAAATGGTTAGGTCATTAGGTGTATAATTCATATAAGGAATCAACCTATATGTACTTTCAACATGGGGTATTATAGCTGCGAGAATCCGGTCCTTACACTACACAGGTGGGGAGCCGTTTGCGACATAGGGTTAAAACTATTGTTGCAGACTTTGTTGATTGGCTATTTGGCTTGTATGATGGTGTGGTATTGTCGGATATTTTGGGTGGAAGTTTCTTTTAACTTGTTTTTGGACTGCTTTTGGTAATTGCAGTTGGTGTTTACTTTGCTTCTGCCATGTTTGATATTCTCGCAATTAGGCCAAGCTATTACTCTCCAGAAAATGATAGAATGGTATGATTATCTATTCTCTTTCCATCTGTCATTTTCTATTTGTTCTACTTAGCTCAGTTCAACTCATTGACCAATTTTATTTCTCAGGTGGTTCATACCATTCAATGTCATCCTTGCAACTATTTCTGGCTCATTGATTGGCCTGCTTGTTGCGACAATTGTCCGCCCTCCATACCCATTCTTTAAGTTCACCATTGTACATATTGGAATTGGTAAACCTTCACTCCTTTTCTGTGCCTTTATATGTATGTTTACAGCTCAGAAAATCAAAATAATTGATAGCCATAAGATGCCTTTCAATATTAGGATCTATACATTTTTTTTTTATCGTTGAGGGGGGAGGGGTGGATGGCCTGTTGTAGGCAATAATTGAATAGGTCATGTCTTATAAATCTGTAGTTGCTTAAATTCCTAAGTCCTTGTTCTGGCATCACTGTTTTTCTGGAGCTACTTGTTGAATTAGCATAGCACTCTTACTGGAGCTACTTTGCTTAGAGAATTCCTGTTATTCCGATAGACTGATACAAATAGCAACAAGGGTCGGACTTACATTGTGGTCAGTTATACTCCTATTTGACTTCATGACGTCGAAGTTTCAAAAATTGACCATCAAAGCGTTAATAGGCTAAGTATATACATTTCTTATCAAAATATCTTTCACAAAAGTAATATTAACAAAAGAAGTTAGTATATAAGTGCGGAAAACTGTGCCGAAGTGTCACCTTGTAGATTGCGTAAATTGAAAAGCGGAAGAACATTGGATTACGGAGAGGTATACCTTAACCTATTACTCTTATAAGGTAATTATGGATTTTATTTAGAGCAGATGAAAAAATTTCATCTATTTATGTTTTAGCATATCTTTTTTTTTGGTTATATGGATGACCTATGAAAGTTTAGGCTTATAATAATATTTTGCTTGTATAGTAATAATGGTACTGCTATAAAACATCAAATTTGAATTGAATAAAGCTATATGTTTGTAGACGCCTATGAAAACTTTGGCCGTAGGTAAGATCAGAGATTGGTTTCATCCCTCATAGCAACAAATTAGTTACATATGCAATGTTTGGATATAAAGATAGCGGGTGGAAGGGGGTGGGATGGAGTGGAGGGAAAGGAAAAGAGTGGTAAATGAAGCGATGCCATTTTCTCTACAAATCTTTCCTATATTAGATGTATTTTTTATTTAATTTTTGGTAGGAAAAATGGTTCCCTCCATTTCTTCCTTGAAATTGCTCACCTCGCTACTCTCTCTCCAACTAAAAGTTTCATGTTGATTTGAGGAAGTCAGACCATCTCTATACTGATGTGAATGTCTGAGAAAAAAAAGCAGTTGAACTAATTGCGGGCCTGCTCTTGTGCAGGAAATATCGGCAATGTACCGCTTGTTTTGATTGCAGCTCTGTGTAGAGATACGGCAAATCCTTTTGGCGATTCAGAAAAGTGCAGTCAAGACGGAACAGCATATATTTCATTTGGCCAGTGGGTGTGTGTTTTAAACTCGTCTTGCTATCTTGGGCAAACTTTTTGATCACTGCAAGCTTTGTAATGGGGCCGTGAGCATAAAATGCAAGAGTTTTAAGATGAGGACATCTGTGCATTTATCTGTTTATAGCACTTTCTCTTTTGGTGTAGATGTGTAGTTAATGATAAAGAGGAACTTATTTCCTGAAACGGTATTAAGCTGAAAATTAAAGCTTCTACCCTATTTGATTTCCCATCTCATTCCTTTTCGGTTCATTACCAATTTAATTAAATTTAATGCATAAGTATTGAATTTAATGGGTGATGTAACAGAAAGGGAAGGATATGGCACAACAATGCTACAAATATTGGGACAAATGATCCCAATTCATTAAATCGAGGGACTTTTTCAATCTCTACCGGTTTGTGTACAAAATCACGGAATTGGCCGCCTTCTCAACTATTTATATGACTGAATAGTGTCTACTACTTACCATACTGAAAACAAATTTTATGTGCGTTTTATTCTGTTATGTATAGGGCTCAAAACTGGAGTAGGGTTACCCGGTTTACACCTGAATAGGGCTGAAGTCAATGTGCATGGTAGCAACCGCACTTATAAACCACTCCTACTTATTTCTTTCCCATGTGGTCACAATATATGAACTACACAATAGTATGCACGTGCGATTAGCTCGTGTATTAGCATAGGGTACACGTGATTTTTTTTTTTTAATGATGAGTATTTAGACTCCCCTGGATTATGTCATTCAATCTTTTCATGCTGACTGTGATTACTACATTTGTCTTAATATTCTTATGCATCAGTATTGTAAAGTTCCGTATTTCCTGATGTAATAGTGATTCCATGTACTAGACTACTATCTGCAATTTTTAAAGTAATCTGGAATGTCTGAACATGTTTCTCTTTGTGTGCTAGGTTGGTGCAATTATCCTGTATACTTATGTATTTCAAATGCTTGCACCCCCTTCAGAAGGTACTTTTGATGTGGATGGGGGGCATCTTCCGGTCAAGACTCACCCCCACAATGGAAATGCAAACCCTGAGCATGTTCCTTTACTATCTCAAGATCCAGAGCCATTGGGCTCAAGTGTATCGAGCAAAGGAAAGGCAAGAATTATTAAATTATCTCCTCATAACATTACCTATTGTGTTGTGCTTTGAACTATGGCACTCGACTCGATGTTACTACTTTGCGTGGATTTGTTCTGGGACTATATTAATAATGCATTGTTTTGATTTTAAACTCCAAAGCTATGTTTTCTTTTCTACTCTTCCTTTGATTGGTGGTTACTAACCGTTATTTGTAGCTGTCAACTGTATTAACTACGAAATGTGATTTATTGGCTTTGTAGGACTTTTGTTTGAAATGTTCTTACCATCTCACATGTAAGACTGTCTCATGTACGTTTTTGTATGACATAGTAGGTTTTTTAAACTCTTTTCTCCCCACAGCCACCTTCATTGTGGTTTAAACTCTTGTCTTACGTGCTGGAGCCTAGATACGAAGTTTGGAGGCTAAAACATAGGTTGGAATTTGATTGGGATTAGTAATGCAATAGTGTAACTTGGGTAAAAACAATCGAAATTTGAAATAAAAAAATAATTCATTGCTTTTGAGGAGCCGAAAGCTCTTGCCTAGCCCTCTTGCACTGCCACTTCTTTGTATTAGAATTATATATGTTTGATTTCTATATGAGAGATGTTACAGTGGTTCACGAGTTTCAGTACTGCTGATTGTAGTGTTACTTTAGAATATCGGAAGGAAGGAAGCGTACTATGCCTCGGTAATTTATAGGGCCATAGGGGGGACTAAACAATGTGGAAGTGTGAAATTGTTAATTTTTCTGTAAAAAGGCTAAGAAAGACTTTATTGAGAAGGTAATGATGTAACCTACTGCATCAGTGCCTCGGGCGTGGTGGTAAAAGCTATAGATATTTTGGTAAATCTGTAATAATAGCTCAAGTATATATGTTCACAATGTTTTCTTTTCTTTTCTTTTTCTACAATCATTCCGAAATGTCTTTTATTGTTCTGTTATTTATGTTTGTTAATCTGTCGTTTTCTAAATCAGTAATTTACTAACTTTACTATGTGCAGTTAGAAGAGTTCCTCGTGTTCATATATGACAAGTTGAAGCTGAAACAAATCATACAGCCTCCTATCATTGCTTCTGTAAGTTCTGCTGCATCTTGGCGCCTAATAGATTATATATACGTGGTGTTGTTTAGTCATATTTTGCAGTATTTATGTGATTTCTTTTATTCTTTTTCATTTTTCCGTGGTAAATACAGTTTCATTGTGTGTATAATCCATAAAAATTTCATGACAATAATGTGTGGCCACAACAATTTGATGGATTATTCATAAAATACAAGTATTATCAGAATGACATGTATATCTCGTTTCTTATTTGTGCAAACTTTAGTAATGTGTCAGTGCTTCATTCATCGAGTGATGTTAGAGCTAAAGCTCGAGAGCTTTTAGTTACACTTGTTACAGGTGTCCCTTATCATAACACATCATGTTAGTTATGCTCGTTTTGTGAGAACTATCTGCCCTCGGGTCACCTGTTCCATGTATTTGGAAAAAAGAAAATAAGTTCTCTAGGACCGAATTTACCCAATACTAATCTGTGGATATTACTCTAGGTTGCTGATTTTTTGAGGAGTTGGGCAAATTGTTTGTATAACAAATGAAATTTTGTTTGTGTTTTTGCTACAGATACTAGCTATGGGATTTGGTTGTGTGCCCTTCTTGAAGCGTTTGATCTTTGCAAACGATGGTCCACTTTTCTTCTTCACTGATAGCTGCATGATTCTTGGGTATGCTCGTAAATTAGGAGGAAATTTATCTAGTAATATGGTTAAATTGTTACAAGTACGGAGCCAAATACTCACTATTGAATAGGCCAGTTATATTGTCTGCTTCTTATATTATGAAGCGACAGTCGATGGGTGCAATTTTCATTTTAGGTTACTTGGAGATGGTTGCCATGTGTTTATCGAATCATGGGTAAAGTTGTGCACAACCAACCTCTGACCCGTGTTGAGGCACTGGGGTGATGTTGTGTTGCTATTTATGGTTGTATTACGGACTCCTTACATCACATCTATATTGTCCCTGTTTGACTAGATTCATATTTTCGATCGAGTGATAAAATCTCATTATTACTATTTTACTAAAAGAATTTATATTTATTTAGATATCACATATTCCTTGCCATTATTTTACTTAATTTACAAAATATACTATTGTATAAATATTGTATATTGGACAACTCGAAAAAAATTGATCAAGGTGTATAATTTACAAAATATACTGACGGATATCCATGTTTCAGGGAGGCTATGATTCCATGCATTTTGTTGGCTTTAGGAGGCAACCTTGTAGACGGTAAATTAAAGGAAGCCACACTTATTTTTGCACCTTGTCTTTCAGAGTTTAGACAACTAAAAGCTGTAATTGTAACCTGCAGGCCCCGGTAGTTCAAAACTTGGTTTGCGCACAACTACTGCAATTATTTTTGGGCGTTTGGTTCTCGTTCCTCCAGTAGGGCTCAGCATCGTAATGCTGGCTGATAAGTTGGCATTTATTCCTGCTGGTGACAAGATGTTCAAATTCGTGCTGCTTCTCCAACACACTATGCCTACATCTGTACTATCAGGTCCTCATTTTTGCATTGATCAATAGATGTATTTTAAATGATATACTGTTGAAATTCTAAACCGTCACAACTAAACTAGCTCACGTTTATTTTTGTTTCCATGTTTTGTTATAGGTGCGGTTGCCAACTTAAGAGGTTGTGGGAAGGAATCAGCAGCCATATTGTTCTGGGTACACATATTTGCAGTCATATCCATGGCAGGTTGGATTGTGTTGTATATTCACATACTCTTCTAATTCTGGGCCTGTCAACTTTTCTTTTTCACCCGGACATGATAGCCGGAGAGCTCTGCCTTAGATGATGTTAATTGGACGCTCCTACCATGTTTTAATGGGAAGAGCTCGTACGTAGCGATTTTTGGTGGCATGATTTGCATGGTTATGGATGTGTATACATAAGAAGGCAAAAAGATGTAATTATGCGTTGGCTTCTGGTATGATATGGCAAGATGCAATGCTTGGTGCTCCATTACACTTAACTTTGTCGTGTGTGAAATACAAAATCTCAATAAAGATGGTGTAACAATTTTTGTGAAACCTCTTTATTTACTACCATTCTCTCCTTTGATAATATGCTGTTCCTATCACGCATTGGATGCATTGTCTTGTATGATTGTCCTAATGTCCACCACCTGCGATTGCCGCTCTCCCCATTATCACAGCGCCTGCTCTTGCACCGTTCCTTCCTGGTGACGAAATACATCACGAAAGATTGTACTGTTATAATCACTAAAACAATTGAAGATAAAATTCAACTAAATTATATTAATTGAATGAAATCAATAAAACTTCTCAAAAATTTCCCATTCAAATGCTTAAATAAGGAAATATGACTATACAACAACACAGAGCCTTAATTCAAAATAATTTGGGGTCGACTGACAAACAGATCGTGTCGTGTTCGTATTCGTATCAACTTTAAACGGGCCATTACTACCCCAACCCTAACCCGACTCAATTACATAAACGGGTCATTTATCTCAACCATAACCCAACCCATTTAATTTTTCTACAACCCAACCCGACTTGCTTAACCTATTTATCTTGTAACAGTCATTTTTAACCCATTTAACCCGTTTAATCCAATAAACTAATAAATAAGGTATTATCCAAAAAATGATGAATGACCGTGGTTGTTTTTAAGTTGTTTGGTTGGATTATTGATTGAACTCAGGAATATTATGACACTTTTAAATAAATGGGTTATTCGTTTCGGGTTCGTGTCAAAAGAGTTCCAACCCTAACCCGACCTATTTAAGTTTCGTGTCGTGTCCGTCTCAACCCAATTATTTAAATGGGTCACAACCTCTCAACCTTAACCCGCTAACTTGGTGTCGGGTTCGTGTCGTGTTTTCCGGTCGTGTCAATTATTCCCACCTCTAGCTGACATGAATCATCATTTAGAACCGTCAATGGGTGAACATGTACCTCAAAATGTGAAAATATAGAAAAGGAAAAGTACAAAACAAAAGTGGAGTGAAACATAATACAAAAGCCAAGGTAAACTTATAGGTTTTAAAATAGAAGTCCGGATTTCTTTTATAAAAAAACTTAGAATTTAAATCGAGAATAAAAATTAAAACGATTTTGAAAACCGAAGTAAAATTTAAGGATCCGGAATGCCTTAAAAGTGAACCAAGTATTAATATAAGAAAATTGTTGATAAAAAGGTGTAATAAATCTGAAAAGAACAAATAAAATTTTAAAAATTAAATAAAAATACTAAATATTTCAAATAACATCAAATAATATTTTAATAAATTATTATTTTGGTATTAAGATATAATTTTCTAATCATTTAATCACTATAATATTCTATAAACTTTAAATTACATCCGTCTAATCAAAATAAAACAAAACTGATATAAATCTAAAAATTATAAATTACTAACAAAAAATTCATCAAAATTATTTGAGAAAAGTTATAAATTGAAATCATTAGTTTTG
>LHUT01005490.1:3777-24780 GCA_001412135.1 Silene latifolia subsp. alba | reverse complement strand
AAGCGAGATATGGTAGTACTCATCTTGGGGAAATCTACCCCAGCCTCCTTATCTTTCCCTATCCGATTTGATAAGAGGTGGTGTATGCCTAATGATGCTGAGTTGAAGAAATTGATTATGACGGAGGCTTACTGCACTCCTTATTCCGTACATCCGGGGGTGATAACCTTTATAAGGACTTGAAGAAGACGTTTTGGTGGCCCGGTATGAAGAAAGAGATAGCGGAGTTTGTGGCTAGATGTTTGACTTTCTAGTAAGTCAAGGGGGAGCAGCGAAGACCACAAGGTAAGATTCAGTCACTTGAGGTGCCCGAATGGAAACGGGAATCGATTTCTGTGGACTTCATTATGGGGTTACCGAGAACTCAGAAGGGTAATTACATGATTTGGGTAATTGTCCATCGTCTGACAAAGTCAGGTCATTTTATTCCAATGAAAGATACTTGGAGTAAGATTCAGCTGGCTCTTGGGCACAGGAAGCATGTGGTACGACTACACGGGGTACCAAAGGATATTGTGTCAGATAGAGATACGAGAATTATATCGTGATTTTGGCAAGATTTGCAGGATTTGATGGGGACTACCTTAAAGATGAGCACGACGTTCCATCCTGCGACAGATAGTCAAACTGAAAGGACCATCAAAACCTTAGAAGACATGTTACGAGCTTGTGATTGAGTTTGGTGGGAGTTGGGAGGATGGACTCGATTTGATTGAGTTTCGTATTGGGATAGCACCATTCAAGGCGTTGTACGGGAGGAAGTGTACGAGTCCAGTTTGTTGGGATGATAGCGCTGAGGTTATGGTTTTAGGACCACAAATGGTACAAGATATGGTTGAACAAGTACATTTGATTCGACAAAAGATGAAAGCATCTCAGGATCGGCAAAAGAGTTATGCAGATTTGCATCGCAGGGATATCGAGTTTGAGGTCGATGACAATGTCCTTCTGAAAGTGTCACCTATGCGTGACATTATGAGGTTTGACAAGAGAGGGAAGTTGAGTTAGAAATTCATAGGTCCATATGATATTTAGGATCGGGTAGGTGAAGTAGCTTATCGGCTAGCTTTGCTATTATCTCTTGATCGGGTGCATAATGTATTCCAGGTGTCACAACTTCGAAAGTATGTGAGTGATCCATCTCATGTACTTGAGGTGGAGAATATTGAGGTAGATGAAGCTCTCACTTATGCGGAGGTGCCAAAAGAGATATTGGATCGTAAGGTGCGCAAGATAAGGAATAGTGAAACCACCTTGCTTAAGGTGTTATGGTCTAACCACAATGTTGAAGAGGCTTCATGGGAGCCGGAAGAGGCAATGAGGGAGCGTTAACTATATCTTTTTTATCAGGTATGTTTGGTTACAGGGTCGTAACCTTTGTCTTTTAGGGGGGGGGGGTATGAGATAATCACATGTGTTTTGGTTAGTTTTGAGGTCGGTATGGTTGTATTTCGAGTTGTATGGTCATAGTTTGGTTATGGTTGGGTATACGGTTGGTGTCTTTTGAGTAGGGTTTTCTTTTCGATTTGTGTAGTTAGTGGGTTGGGTTATGCATGGTTGTAATAGGTATGGTGTGAACTTCGGGGACGATGTTCGCTTTTAAGGAGGGAAGACTGTAATACCACAGAATTCTTGACACAGTGAAATCGGTCGAGTAGGTTGTACTCGACCGATTGGGTCATCGAGTGCTTTTAGGCAGGCTACTGTTTTGGGTGCACTCGACCGAGTTGTGAGGAACTCGGTCGAGTAAGGCGTACTCGGCCGAGTACATCAGGTACTCGACCAAGTACCGGGTCTGACGGGTTATTCTTCCACGATTTTGATTCAAATAATTAGAGGAGTATAGATTCGCTTAATCAGATTCTAAAACATTTTTACAAACCTAAACTACGTTCATTACTCCCTTAATCATCTTTATCAATTTCTAAGCCTAGAATCAATCGTTGTGAATCCTCGCATCTCGTTTTCTACATTGATTACGTTGGTAAGTCTCTAGTAATTCTCTTAATCATTTTATGGTTGTTGTTAAGGGTGGTGCAAACCCTAATTTGGGTAGATTGGGGGATAGAGATTTATTTATGTTGGTTGTGATTAGTATTGCTTGATTATGATTGTTAGGTGACGATTTCGTAGAGGAGTAGGTCCAACTTGCTTGATTGTTGTCTGTGGAATTTGCGTATAAGGTAGGGTTTTCCTACTCAATTCTTTGTATGTTTGATTACAAATATTTAGATATTGTTTGATTACTTGTTGTGATGATATTGTAGAGATTGGTTGTTATTTGTATCATTGGTATTGATTGTGAAGCCATTGTCGGGAGATGGTCTTCACCCCCATATTCGCCCCTTGTGTCTCCCGTCACAAGAGGGATTTCCACATTAATGATCTGGGATCGCTCGTTGCGATGAGCGAGGCTTAGCTGGCAAGGTTGCGGTCTTCCACTGGCGGTGTGGGTACCTGTTGCTATGGGTTACTCGGCAGATCTGGACTACGGCTTAGATAATGTACTTGGAGGTTGGAGATTGTGTTGATACTGGATTGGATTGGATGGTTTATTGTTGTTATTGTGGTTATGTTTCATTGTGCAGTTGACTGGCCCCTTTTCTGTTGTTGTAAAACATGCGGTGATTTATTGGGGGATGGTGAGCATATATCTAGCAGGTTTTGGTTGCTTGAGCTCTCGTGCCGGATGGATGAGATGTCGCTGAGTCTAGCTTTTGGTCATAGCTTCCGTTGATTATCGCTTTTCTTTTAATGTTTTGGAGTTTGTAACTTTAATTTTTTTATACTTTATATATTATCGTTTCATTATGGTATCTGTGATGCTTACTACCTCGGGTAACCGAGATGGTAGCACTCCAGTTTTCTAAGGTAGGCCTTGGTAAGGCACTTTGGTAGATGGGGATGTTACAAAGTGGTATCAAAGAGACGATTTTGGAACCTAAAACCAATGAACCAATGAACATAGGGTGTCTAATTAAAATGAACCCGAGTAGAAGTTATTTGGAGCTACCGCAATGGTTTGGGAAACGTCCTAAAACCCCCTCATGGCCCTTACGACTTCGAGCCGGTCACTTCGGGGATGTGTCATGGGGATTGTTTGCATGTGTATGTTATCTTACCTATATATATATCGTGGAATGTGTATTCATATGATGCGTGAAGTATTGCGAAGTGATTTTGTGAAATTGGAGTGAAGTGTATAGCATGAGTTATTGAGGCATATATGGAAGAGTTGGAGTGTTTATTTCTGCGCATTTTGAGTATAGAAACATGTGAAATAGGCTGTATGGTATATGTATGTTAGTCGGGATATGTGTTGGGAGGTTGTTTTGCATGACTCGGCTGAGTGAGGCAAGGTACTTTAGCGAGTAGAAGGTACTCGACCGAGTTTCCGGGCATTCGAATGAGTGAGGTTTTTGTGATTTTGAAGGTGGCTACTGGAATGTGGTCACTTGGCCGAGTAGAGTAGACGCTCTACTGAGTGGAGCGTACTCGACCGAGTGCCTAGGGTACTCGACCGAGTATAGGTTATGTGACTTTTAGGCCAGCTACTGGAGTGTGAGGACTCGGCCGAGTAACACGAGTACTCGACCGAGTGGCGCAGGGTACTCGACCGAGTGGCGCAGGTTACTCGGCCGAGTACCTCTTTGGGCAGGAGATATTTTGTTTTGAGCCGTAGGCTATGTGCTTACAGTTGTTTTGGTTATTGAAGCTCAAAATGCCGCCAAGGAGATCAGCTGCCATGGCTAGAGCTGCTAATATAACCCTTGAGGATATTGCAAGGATGATTGAGCAGAATGATGCGCTCACTAAGGCCTTGAAAAATGTGGGAAGGGAGCGTGAGGTAGTTGTGGATGCATCTGCTCTAAGCACCGCTATCTCTCACCATCGTCCTACGACGTATGAGGGCATAGGAGAACCCAATCTGCTCGATAACTGGTTCAGTGAGATGTAAATCATATTTGAGGTGGTTACCTGCCCGAGAGACACGAAAGTGGATCAATCGACCTTTTACTTGAGAGGCTAAGCTGGGGGATGTTGGGCCCGAGAAAAGGTAGCTGCACGGGAGTACTATAGGAATGGGGGTGAAGCAGCCATTCCCTGGGAGGAGCTCAAAGTTGCGATGAGACATGAGTTTGTTTTGGAGCATGCTCATAGTAAGATGAGAGCTGAGTTTGACTCCTTTGTCATGACCGACAACATGACAGTATCCGAGTATAACATCATGTTTAATGAGCTAGCCCGATATGCTGAGGATATGTAGATGAGTCAACAAAGCCTAGAACTCCGTTCCGAGAAAGGGTTGACGCTGAGGATTATGGAAAAGTTGCCTGCTGGGGTGATCATTGATTTGAAGGATATTTTTGAGAGAGCAGGTCATGCTGAGCGACTTGCTAACATGGCTAAGGAGGCAAAGGAGAAAGTGAGTGAGAAACGTAAGGCTGACGGTGAAGGTCGTGGTCCATCAAACTACAAGTGGGGTAACTTCAACCAAGTTAGGTCGTATTCCGGGGGATCTAGCTACGGTGGGAGCTCGCGTTATAGTGGTAGAGGTGGATGTAGTACCAGTGCTAACTTGAACTTGACATGCTACAATTGTGGTGAAACTGGCCACAAGAAATTTGAGTGTAGGAGCAGTGGAGGAGGAGGCTTCCATCAACCTTATCAAGGGAACTTTTCCCAAGCTCCGAGTCAAAGTATAGCTAGTAACCGGCTAGCAGGGTCATGGAATAACCAAGGTGGTCAGAGCAACAACAACAGTGGCGGTTACAATCGCAATGGTGGATCATATCAGTGCCCGAATAACAATGAGAACCAGAATTCGGCGGCCAAATCTACCGCATCGGCGAGTACGGTGCAAGGAGGAGGTCAGAAAAGCAGCGGGAATTTGTTTGTGATGGATAAACACGCGGCAAAGGATGATGCTCAAGTCATCACGGGTACATTTCTGATTAATCATAAACCAAATTTTGTGTTATTTGATTCGGGTGCTACCCATTCCTTTGTGTCTAAGAGTCATGCCTTAACAATAGGTATAGGGAAGTTTGAGTTAGTAAAATTTAAGGTGTTCATACCGTCGGGAGAGTCTTTGTCTTGTCGTAAGTTATATAAAGGGGTGTCTATGATTGTTGGGCAAGTAGATTTTCCAGTTGACTTACTTGAGTTTCCTAGATATGGGTTTGAGGTCATTGTGGGGATGGATTGATTGGGTAAGTATGAGGCTAAAATCAACTGTCATCAGAAAAAAAAAAGGTGTCTTTAAAAGGTCCTAAGGGCATTAGAGTGTCTTATCGAGGTGATAGGCTTATCGCGTACCTAACTAAGATACCCTAGGCTTAGCTAACAAACAAATATAGTTAGAGAAGTAGGGGTTGATCTCAGGGAGACGCTGGATGTAATATAACAAGCTATGGGTAGAATTCTATCAAGGTCAGTCACAATTTCGTTTTGGTTTGGTTGTTTAAGATGAAAACAATTATGTAAATAAGATGTAAACAATTATGATAAAAGATCTAGAGGTATTGGGGTTACACATGTATAGATTAGCATAAGACGATGTCAAGTTAGAATAACATAGGTACCAATTGTTGTTTAGGCTATTAGCAATTTCCCTTCGGCCTATTACTCAACCATGGAACGATTACTAACGAGTTTTCGCACAAATTAGGTCGGTCTACTAAACATGCTTTGCCTAATTCAATTCCTGACTTTCGCTCTTAGAAAAAGAATAACAAATTAATCTACGATCACGGCCAATAATCAAAGATTAACAATACGAAACAAGCATGAACTATAAAACACAAATTGATATTATGATTCTCTAACTCAACATGAAAGAAATTCTAATCAAACATGGCTTCCCCGCCCCTAGATTAAGAAATTACTCACACATATTAACAATAAAACTAACAACGATTATATATAAACATGAACATGATAACGATATATAAAATTAGAAATGAAATGATAAAGTAAATTAGGGACATAAATTATCAACTTGAAGAAAACAAGAACAAGAACTTGCAGGAAATAACAATAATATAAACCCGGAAATCAACTTGAAATAACTTGAACGATTGTAGTAAATGATTACAAACTAAATTATTAAACTAGGGTTTTGATGTGAAAACTGAAATGTAAATTATTAGATGATGAACTTAGACGGAATACAAGAGTTTATATAGGAAAAGGAGAGGAAGTTGAAGCGTTTGACGTTGAGAAGCACGTCCCCGGTACCTCGGGGACACATTCCCGATTGGGGATGCAGGTGCCTAGCTATACTTAGCCAAATATGCTTCCACGATCCTCATACTTGCTTCCCCTGGAAGTAAGGGACATATCCCCGATGGGGAACGTGGCTAATTATTTTTAGAGCTTAATTCTTCAATAAAATCATCAACTCACATCCCCTAGGGGTAGGGGATGCGCATGGAGATGTGTGAAATCTTCAAATCTCTAATAGAACTCCAATTAGGCTCCATTACTTCACCCAAGACTCAATCAAATCCCGTTCCTTCTTCCTTGGGATGCGTGAAATTTCCCAAAATGCCAAAATGGTAAGAAAAGGCCACCAATTCCTCTATTTCCTACAAAACACAACCAACACATGCAAAGTACCTAGAACACGGAATTAGCTCACATAATCACTTCGTAAAGTGCAAATGACATGTAAAAATGAACTAAAACGTGGATAAAAATCCTATAAAAATAAGACACGTCACGGGGGGTTTGTCGTGAAGCCCAAGGTTAAGATTATTGCAACTATGACCTTAAAGTCATATTTGAGGAAGGGATGTCCCATGATTCTTTGTCACGTGAGATACTCTGGTGGAGGAGCCCTCAGCAGCAGATATACCGATTATGGGGGAATTCAAGGATGTCTTGCCGGAGGAAATACCGGGGTTACCTCCTAAGAGAGACATTGACTTCAATTTAGAGCTTATACCGGGAACGAGACCTATATCTAAGGCCCCTCATCGTATGGTACAGAAAGAATTGGAAGAGTTGAAAAAACATTTGAATGAGTTGCTAGATATGGGGTACATCAGACCTAGTGTATCACCTTGGGGCGCGCCAGTTTTGTTTGTGAAGAAGAAAGACAGTGGCTTGAGGTTATGCATCGACTATAGATAGCTGAACCATGTTACTGTGAAGAATAGATATCCTTTGTCAAGGATTGATGATCTATTCGACCAGTTGAGTGGCGCCGGGGTGTTCTTGAAGATCGATCTAAGATTGGGGTACCACCAGTTGAGGATTAAGGATGAAGATATTCCCAAGACAACTTTTCGGTCGCGGTATGGTCACTATGAGTACGTGGTGATGCCTTTCAGGTTGACAAATGCACCAGCAGTGTTTATGGATATTATGAATCGGGTCTTCAGTCCGTTTTTGGATAGGTTCATGGTGGTTTTCATTGATGATATCATAGTCTATTCCAAGACTAAAGAGGAGCACAAGGAACATTTGAAGTTAGTATTGCAAACTTTGCGAGATAATGAGCTATATGCTAAATTATCAAAATGCGAGTTCTGGTTAGAGAAGGTGGCATTTCTGGGCCATGTGATTTCAAAGGATGGGGTAGCAGTTGATACAAGAAAGACTGAAGCGATGTCAAACTGGGAAGCACAAAAAAATGTGGTTGAAATTCGGAGTTTCTTGGGTTTGGCCGGGTATTACAGGCGGTTTGTGAAGAATTTTTCCAAAATTGCTTGACATATGACAACATTGATGAGGAAGGAGAACAAATTTCGTTGGGACAAGAGTTGTGAGACGGCATTCCAAACCTTAAAGGAACTTTTGACTACAGCTCCTATCTTAGCCTTGCTAGAGGGGAGCGAGAACTTCGAGGTTTATACTGACGCTTAGAAGAATGGTTTGGGTTGTGTATTAATGCAGAACGAGAAGGTGATTGCTTATGCATTAAGGCAACTGAAATTATATGAAGAGAATTATCCTACTCACGATGGGAACCCGACTGCGGTTTGGCATCGGCAGGGGTGGGTTACCTGTTGTGATGGGAACTCGGCTACTCGTTACGATGAGAGCCATTTGTTGTTATGGAGTTTGGAGGATGTTGGAGTATTGATTGTATTATCTTGTGCTGCATATTCTTGTGTGTGGTTATGATTAATTGTGTAATTGTACCGACCCTTCAAATGTTTTCAAAACTGTGGTGATCCATTTGATATTTCCGGCAAATGGTGAGCAATGAGTCTAGCAGGTGTTGATGTTTGAGCTTGCTTGCGGGCTTGGATGAGACGCCGTCGAGACATTCACATTAGCTTCTGGTGTTGTTTAGTAGACTATCACACTACTAGTTTGAGACGAGTTGTATTTTACTTTCACTTTGAGATTTTGGTTATTTAACCTTGGTTTAAACTCTATTATTTACATTACCTGTTTCATTATGGTATCTTTGAAGCATACTACCTCGTGTAACCGAGATGGTAGTACTCTTGTTTGCTAAGGTAGGCCTTGGTAAGGTACTTTGGTAGATAGGTGTGTTACACATATTACTTATACTAATCACTAATTAATAACTTCCATATAAACTCCCAAAAGTTAGGGTTAAAACAAAAGAAAGAGAAAAGGTAGATTTTAACTTGAAGAAGGATAAGGTGTATAATCCTCTAATCCAAGCTTGAATACATCGAGAAGGTTATGGAAGGTTCTAGAGAGAGGGTAGAGTGTTTGGAGGCTTTACAGAGAAGGGAGGAAATGAATTAGGGTTAGGTTGGAAAAGATCTCGAGCATAATTTATTTTATCGCCTTCTGATGAGCTGCAGTCGGTCGAGTGCTGAGTCCACTCGACCGAGTGTCACTCACTTGGTCGAATACTCTTCGTACTCGGCCGAGTGCCGCTAACTCGGTCTAGTGCTACTCGTACTCGGCCGAGTGCCACTTACTCGGTCCACTACTGCAAACCCACTAGGTCTAGTATAGGTTACACTTCGTCTACCGCACGGCCATGTCTTACTCACAAGTATCCTCTCGATTAGCCTAACGGTCCTCTCGCGCATCCTAAGGTTCTTTTATAAGTCTCAAAAGATCCGAGTATTACAATTGCAGTTTCGCTCCTGAACTTTTTGGAGTCTTAGGCAAAATAGTATTTTGGGGCCCTTTGAAAAAAAGTAGTAATATTCTCCTATAAGACCGTCCCATATATAGTATTAGACATGCAGTAAACGAGAATAATTCAAATTTAATACTTACGTTGTCGCGTCTTACCGTCCATTTTTTGCTAATTGTCTTAAAATTACGTTCCAATAATATCTTACTTGCATTTAAATGCTCCTTTCAATGCATTGCGAGCCATTCTTAGGGAAGGCGTATTTGGGGTTGCTATTCCCCGTGTAATAGCGAACAGTTAATTTCTTCGGGGCTTTGCCCCTCTTTAGCACCAAAAAAAAAAATATCTTACTTGCATCATTATATGTGGTCCTTATTGTTTATATTTATACTCTATAAATCGTACAGTTTTCGTATTTTGGAAAAGAATTATTGTTGGAGATAGTAGTTTTTTAATATATTTTTAAAATTTGATAATGCGCCACCAGATGCGACCCAATCTTGGTAGCACTCTCTCATATTCCTTTATGTAACGCTATTATTTAACAATCCCTCACATATTGTATGTGAAAAGGTGTTACCCAACCATTAATGTTGGCATGTATCGTGTATGGAGAGAAAGGAACCTGAGTAGAATCGAGCTGAAATTACTCAACCCGGGCACTGTAGCGAAACAAATCATCAAAGAACTCAAGCAAAGATTGCAGAACACTATTAAACACCCGATTGATGCTCAAGATAAGATTTGGATCCAGAAACTTACAAAAGATTGAGACAGATTGGGGATAGTATATGGCGATGGAAGGTTTTCTACTGCGTAATCGAGAAGACGATTGAGTGATTTAGGGTTTGTTGTATCTAGATTTGGGGGTAACTGTTGTATTAAGGTGGTATTTGGATTTGTTGTCCAAATCTCACTTTCCTTTTAATTACCTGGTTTGGGCCGGTGGAGGTCCGAGTTTTGTTGGGCTAGGGTGAGTTTGTTTTCAGACTTACTCTAAACCCGTGTATGGTATCGTTATCTTTTTATAATATATTCTTACATTTTACCAAAAAAAGGGTGTTACCTAAATTGCGCAATACAAAAAAAAAAGAATGCAGAGGTTGTGTAATATACTAATATATAGTTTCAAACAGTCTTCTATTGAGTTGAGATAATGCTCAAAAACCCTGTAACACGTAATAATCATGCATTATTGTGTCCCTTAAAAATAAATGATTAAAAAAAAATTTCACCAACTTAATGGCTTAAATCACCTTCCTAGTTATTAGTTTTTTGGGAAATGTAGAGATGATGTAATGTATGGAAAAGTGTAAAATGAAATATAAAAAGAAATTTTTGATTTTTCCTAAAACGACTTATAATATAGTATCCGTCTTAAGAATAAGACGGGTCAATTCGATACCATATTATCTTACACAAATTCTTATTTCAGATCACACTATCCGTCTGAAAGGTTAAGACGGGTCAAATTAACCCATATTGCTACAAAATGACCCACGATTGAAACAAGTGGGTTGTTAGTTTTATTTCTTTATTATTAAATGTCTTGTCAATCATTTAATGTTTGTAAAAGCATACTTCCTATCACTTCCTATTCTACACAAGAAATACACCGATTTCTTTATCAGCATTTTCTCCTTCATTTATCATTACAAATTTCTTTTATCTCTTTAATTCATTATTATCTCATCAATTTCTTTTATTCATCACCTTCAACCTTACTCTTACCTTCTCTTTTTATCAAATATTTTCTCAACTTATATTTATATTCTTTCGTCATTTTTTTTCGAAGTAGACAAGCTGGGATTTTAATTGTTAATGAGATTTATGTTGACAAAGTCTAGCTAATTATTGCGGCTTCTTTTTTCGAGTTCCTGGAAATTTTATTACTTAAAACCTTATTATTGGCCTTATTGCGGCTTCTTATTTCGAGTTCCTGGAAATTTTATTACTTAAAACCTTATTGTTGGCCTTAATCATCATCATTTATGTTGTTCTTTCAATAGAAACAAGTTTTCCTTACCTAGTTTGATGTGTATGATTCCTAAAAGGTAACATGGTTCATCTTATTTTTCTGACAATTTCATTACTTATTCATTTAATTTGTAAATATTTATGTATAGAATTTACGGGCTTTGATAAATTAGGACTTTTTTATTGTTGTTTTGAAAAATTTATTTAATTTGGATTGGTCTTGAATTTTTATACACAGAGATTTGTAGATCTATTTTTCCTTATTTAGATGGATTTTTACATAATTTTTTTTTACTATTTTTCATTATTTTGTATTATAGTTATGATTATCAACATGGCCGTTACAATTTATGCAGGTATTGAAGCTTCAAATTTTATAATTAGGATGAAAGCTTGTAAATAAGAGCTTTTTACGATTTGTTAATATACAATCTCAAACACATATATTTTTTAAGTTTTTCAAAATGCTCTTGCAAACTCTGTAACCAAAAAAATGTAATATGTGCCTAATTGTCATGGTTTTTTTTGTTTCCATTATAATTTCATTTACAAAATAAGAATCTTGTGTGGTGATAAGGTAAATTAAAATGGTCACATTTTTATACACATATAATGACAAAATATATTTTTTATGATAACATAGATGTTAAAGATAACATTTTTATGTAAAATTGATAACATAATCAAACATAATATTAACTTTAACATGTTACACTATGATTAAAATCACATATTAGACGAAGTTTGTAACATTATGATACAAATGGAAAAGATGATTCTCGTGATATACATATTTAACAAAATCAATATAATGAAGCATTTCTTACAACATTGTTAATGAAAATGGTAACATATTTCTGAGGAACATTGTTAAAGAAAATTGGTTACACCGTTGAACTAAACTGATAACATTTTACAATTAACTAATTATGATAACATTCCCAACAAATAAGGCAACATACTACACTTTTCTTATTTCATAACTAATATAACACTTTTTNTTGTTGAAATAACTTGATTATTTTCTACTACGTATAATGTTCAATGAAGATTTGTTTTAGAAAAAATGAAAGTAAAAGCTTCTGAAGAAAAGGAACTATCCAGTGTGTATAATTTTCTGTACAATTTTCCATTTATTTTATCTCTAGTGTAAAATTGAATGTATTTAATTTTTTTTTATCATAAGGTTTTTAAGATATGAATATGAATATATGAATAAGATTAATAAGAATAGAAATTGAGTTGATGAGAGGAGATGAAAGGAGAGGAGAGAGAGTAATTAAATGTTGTATAAATCATGGGGGGTCCCATATGCCAAATTCTCTCAAATCCATCAGCCAATCAGAAGCCAAAGAAAAACTCAACTTTTATACTATGTAGATGGTTACTAGATATGCAAATTGCCAAATTTGCTCTTTAACGAAGACCGTGATTATGCTAAATTAACGACTGATATTATAAATTCCTACAACTTTTTATTGCTAGGCCATTCTCAATCAGTTCCAAAACCAACGTGCACAAAAGAGTTAGATAATTAGTACTTGGCAGACAATAGTGTACAATTCTTTCATTAAAGCCAAATTTAAACAAGTTGTTATGTCTATGTACGACACTACTGTATCAAAATGATTTCAGCCCATCTACAATCAAGTTAGATTTAACCAATGATAAACAGTACAATTATTATGTTATATGTATATATATAGTATGTTCCAATGAAACAAGATATATCACGTATGTGACTTCCAAGTATTCTGTATCAATTCATGAGACTATGTGTGATTCAAATTGCGGGTATATAATAATTGCGGGAGCGTACCTGAATTAGTTATATAATAGAATAAGATCTGATATGAACCTCCTGATTATCATATCTAAATAATAGATGATTACCGTTATTAATAAAACCAAAACGAATGTATAAAATTCCCGATAGTCAATTGTATATGTTATATAGGGTCTCGTGCTGATAACGTGTTGTGAAATAAAGAGATGAGAGAATTGTAGAGAGAAGTTAGAGAGAAATAAGGGAGACAAAACCATATTCTTATTCCATTATGAGGAATATATATACACATACAATGAGAAACGTTTCCATAAGATAATATACTCTAGAAATATTCTAAGATATGGACATCCATATAATAATATTTCATAACAAATCCAACATTTTGTCCACAAATGGTCACATATTAAACAAATACGGAGTAACTTACCATTGAAACATATTGCACTAATTAATTAATACATTCACCTGATATTCAATATTAATAGACGAAAATCAATATAATATGCAATAGTAGGACAAAATTCAAACTCATGTACAACTAGTTTTTTGCGATATGTAATCTTATTTCTGCAATATGTGACCAGTTTGATAAATTTATGATGTGAAGTATGTCAACTTGTCAATATAAAATTATTCATATCAAAATAACCGGTAAAAAGTCATCCAAGTTGTTAACATTTTAACTTTTAGTTTGTCCAGATATAAGGAAACCCAACAGATGGTCACATATTACGCAAATCAGCATAATAATTGCACAAATATATTAATCTTTAAAGGACTAAAATATTTCTGATATACAATATTAAAGACGAAAATCAAACACTATAAAGATAGATATTTTCAAAAATGAATATTTTTAGCTTCAAAAGTGAAAACAATAACTTTTCACAAATTAATATGCACAAAATTGATCAAATCGTTTTAAAGGCTAACCCTAACTTTTCACAAAATAAGTAATACGAATTAAAATTTAAAGGTTAACAATAAAATTGATCAAACCTTCTTTTTTTCTCCTATTATGTGTTTTGAGTCTTCTTATTAATGGTAATCTTCTTGAAATAAAAATTTTTTTCTCCATTTTTTTAGAGATGGAACTGAGGTTTGGAATGATGAAGTTTTTTTTTGATTTTTTTGGTTTTGGAAGAAGAGTTTTTGAATTGTTTTGAAATGTTTTCTGGAAAAGGGACTGAGGTTATGGAAGTCATTGCGACTCTAAACTCTTTTTTACACTCAAGTCAATTCCTACACTGCACCCCTACTTTTGCTTATGTCATCAGTATTCTTTTCCTTTATATTCTTCGGGTTGTACCATATTCTATAATATGGGATTAAATTGACCCGTCTTATAAATAAGACGGATACAAGTGGTCTTAAGAAAGACTAATTGATTGTCTTAATATGATACAACTAACCCGTATAGGAAAAACAAGGATAGAGCACTGAAATGACTACCTGCAAAGTGCAGACCTTGAGATGACATTAGGGGTTAAAAAATTGTTCAAAGTTTACATTTCCAAGGAAATTTGAACCAAGATCTATTCACAAACATCACAATCTACTTGCTTGCTGCACTTTCTCATTCTCAACCTATTAATTTTCATTTTCTCATCTTCATCTTTATTTCACCTCATCTTCATCCCCATCTAACTTCATCTCCATCTCACCCAAATTTTTTTTTTTTTTTCATATTCCCAAACCTTAATATTCAGCCTTAAACTCAGTATTAATTACTTGATTTTTTGGATTTTTTGAGTTATGTTTTTACTTTTGAATGAACTTTGAAAAAGCAATAAGTCTTGCTTGCGACGGGTCGGATCTTGCGACGGGTATTATGTGAGTGGAAATGGGTAGAGGGGACAAGGTGGGCACCCACTCCATGTGCTTTGTCTCTCACCCTTATGGGTTGTGTGTGAGAGAATATNNTCCGTCACAAATAAGAATTTGCGTTGAAAAAGTTGGTTTTTGTATTTAATTTGTTTTGAAAACTAAAGCAACATAGGGTGAAGGAGCGACGTTTACAAGAATTGTAAGCAAAGATGATAAAAATCAAGGAGTAAGATTTAATTATCTACCTTTATAATGAGTAAGATTTATTTTAAATTTTTTTACAAATTTGCAATAATTTTTTGTGTACATTAAAAAACTCATCTCATATACCATTTTGTTTATTATGTTTCCATTTTTGTGGGTTATGTAACAATTTTTTGGTCATCTGTGTAGATTATAATCAACTTGGGTGTAACGCTTTATGAACTTTACACTGGTTCATCTTCAACCAAGGCTTTTGATGCTCTATATTACTATTATGTTTAGAGATAAAATTGTTACAAATTAAGAAAACAAGCAAACAATAGCCCAAATTCAAATCAAATAAAACATAATAATGTTAAATGGTCACCTGTTCTGATTAACATGGTAACATATTATACAGATACTCTTATGTCATCATTTGTGTTCTTACATGTTACCAGTTTAAGATTGTTTCAATTCTAATCAAATGTATTGTACAATAGTTACATACTGTACTAATAAGACAACATTCTTGCTAATATGGTTACATATTGTAAAACATTTTTTTACAATGGTTACATAACTGACTAATATGGTTACATATTGTAAAATACTTTGTACAATAGTAATATATTCTGACTAAGATGGTACCATTTCATACACGAACTCTCATATCACCATTTACATTCATATATATATCATTATTTTAAGATCCTATTAAATCAATTCAAACATATTGTAAAATGGTTACATATTTTGACTAATATAATAGCATGTTATACACGTGCTACCATGTCACCATTTATATCCCTAAATGTTACCAGCTTAAAAGAATTTCAATTCTAAATAAATATATTCTATAATGGTTACATATACCGACTAACATATATGACAACAATTTAACTAATATTGTTACATATTGTATAACATTTTATTAAATGATTAAATCTTCTAGTAACATCTTAATTTATTTAAGGTTAATACAAAATAATGATCAATAATGCAATATCCAAGTATCACTTTGAAGGAACTAAGAGAATATATGATTACATGATGATCAACATTACTTAATAATGATTCTTAAATTCACTATTATCACAATTTCCTACTCCAGTAATTATTCTACGTCGTCGTTAGCGCTCGAGATGATTTTTGCAGCAATGCACTATTGATGATGAAGTATAAATAATGAAGAAAATTCTTTTTTTGCCTTTGATGTTTGATAAAAAATGAAAATGAAATAAAAAAAGGTAAATAGGGTTTAATGAAGAGAGTGAATGAAGAAGATGAATGAAATTGATGATAAAAAAAGAATAAATAAAAATGATAAATTCATAAGTAATGAACATTATAAAGTGTAGTATTGGACTGTAACTTGTTGGTATATAATTCAAGAGATAAGAATAATAAATAAACTAGTCTAATAATAGCTTCCACCTAGCATTAAATGTTTGACACAAATTTATTAATAAAAAAAAGAAAGGTGTAAAGAGCATAAGATACAAGGACACAATCACTTTTTGGTTGATGGGTCAGTTTATATGAAAACGGGTGGATTTAGCCCGTCTTATTATTTCAGACGGATACCCCGTCTAAAATAAGAATTTGTGTTATATTTAATATTTTTGTTAAGTAAAATTAGCAGCCTTTTATTATCAGGTTAGTCTTATATTTGTATGGTCTCATGCACAAATTTATAAATGTTAGAATATAGAATATTTCGGTAGAATATATTGTATTTCGTATATGATTTAGTTCCCTAATTTAGTGTAACTAATTAGGAGAGAATCCCTCGTAATTAGGCTAGGATATCGATCTCTCACAATGTACATATATCGGTTGATGTTGTCAATAATAATCAAGCATCATATTCCTTCATGGTATTAGCTTCCTATGGAAAGATCTTTCGCTTCCTCTCTCAACCATAGCTTTATGCCTCACGCATCTCCGACCTCTCGTCACCATGCCTAAAACTGATACAAATTCCTCCGGCTCCAAGTCATCTTCGTCTTTCCATCCGGCTTTGACTGTGGCCAATATCCGTAATCATGTCACAGTCACACTTGGATTCGATAGTGACCAATATCCTCTTTGGGTTGCTCTCTTTACCAATCACGCCAAATCGCACCGCATTCTTCACCATATCATTGATTAGAAGGGCAAATCTAAACAGCCCTCCGAAGCCGATGACCCTGAATTGTGGGAGACATTGGACGCCACGATCTTTCAATGGATCCATGCCACGATTAAAGGTAATTTATTAGAGACCGTTGTGGAAGAAAACTCCACTGCCAAAGAATGCTGGGGTTGCATTCGTGACATCTTTCAAGACAATCAACACTCTCGTGCTGTCACGCTTGAACAAGCATTTTCTCGTGTTTCTATGGAAGATTTTCCTACTATTTCTACATATTGTCAACGTGTCAAGTCCTTGGCTGACCAGTTAAAGAACGTTGGCTCTCCGGTGACCGATAGCCATCTCGTCTTACAACTGGTGTCGAGTCTCACCAACGCCTATCAAGGAGTGGGCACTATCATCCGTCAAAGCAATCCCCTTCCTCTGTTTTATCGGGCTCGCTCGATGCTCACTTTGGAAGAGGTCGGCATTGCAAAGCAAGCCACGATTGAAGGCGGTAATTCTGCTCTCTATGCGAAACAACAACGAAATAATGGCGAGTCATCTTCTATATTGGGTCAACCTCCTTCCACTGCTACAAAAGGTTAAGAAAACGGGTCCAACAATAAGAATAAAGGTAATAAGGGGAAGAACAATGGTGGGGCTCGCTCACAGGGATCAAATCAGGCTTCTCCTGCTCAGCCATTTGTTGGAGTCCAACCTTCGACCCCTGCCACTTCTTCACCATGGCAGGGTCCGTATGGTGGTTATGGTGCTGGTTGGCCATAGTCGCCCTTCTCTTGGGGGTATCCACCCTCACCCTACCCCACTTCTTCGTGGACACGTCCTCTGCGTCCCACGACATCCCCTCGCCAACAAGCATACACGGCTACATTTCCTTCGTCTTAAACAGATATCGAACAAGCTATTTATACTCTCGGCATCCAGCCTCCCGATCCTCGTTGGTTTATGGATACAGGAGCGACATCTCATATGACATCGGATGTAAGTAAACTCTCTTCTTATACTAATTCGAGCATTTCAAATTCTATTTTAGTCAGAAATGGCCATTCTATACCGATTAATGATACTGGACACACTACCCTTCCTAAACCGTCCCCACCCTTTGCCCTTAACAATGTCTTACATGCTCTAAAAATTGTCAAAAACTTTGTATCAATTAGAAAATTCACTACTGACAACTCCGTTTCTGTCGAATTTGACCCTTTCAATTTTTGAGTGAAAGACTACATGACGGGGATGCCTCTAATAAGGTGTGAGAGTCGGGGCGTGCTGTATCCTCTTACCAACCACAACAAAGTCGAGTCTCCTGCAACTTTTGCTGCTATTGAGTCATTCTTGTGGCATGATCGTCTTGGCCATCCTGGAGTCCCTATTTTTAATTCTCTACGCTTTAATAAATTAATTAATTGTACTCCTGTTTCTCGGAAAACAATTTATCATTGTTGCTCATTAGGTAAATATGTCAGACAACCTTTCGTTCCTTCTAATTCAAGAACTCTTATGCCTTTTGACATTGTTCACACTGATCTTTGGACCTCACCCGTCCCTAGTTCTAGTGGTCATCGTTATTATTTATTGTTTTTAGACGATTACACAAATTATTTATGGACCTTTCCTATTGAAAAGAAATCTGAAGTCTATCAAATATTTGTCAATTTTAGCAGTTATATAAAAACGCAATTTGAACGTGACATTAAGTATTTACAATGTGACAATGGAAAAGAATTTGACAACGATCTTTCTGGAGAATTTTGTTCCAAACACGGTTTCTCTTTCAGATTTTCATGTCCGCACAAATCCTCCCAAAACGGGAAGGCTGAATGTAAAATTCGCTCCATTAACAATGTCATCCGTACCTTACTTCATCACGCTTCAATTCCTCTGTCGTTTTGGCATCACGCTCTTGCAATGGCTACTTATTTGTCTAACATTTCACCTAGTAAAATATTATTCTTAGAGTATCCTGTCAATAGGTGATATCATAAGCAACCATCATATTCTCATATACGTGTTTTTGGTTGTTTGTGTAATCCTTTGTTCCTTGTTCCACTATAAATAAACTCCAAGCTCGATCAACATCTTGTGTCTTTCTCAGTTTCCCATCAAACCATCGCAGGTATAAATGTTTCGACATGAAAACTAATAAAATGATCCTTAGTCGCCATGTGCTATTTGACGAGACACAATTTTCTTTCGCCAAATTCCACACCCCTGACTCTCACGTCTATGATTGTTTAGATAGTGGTCCGTCTCCGTATGTGGTCCGTAATGTTACCTAACACTCGTTGCCCCAGAACAGTATCTTTTTTTATGCTGCCACCACCCCTCCTCGCTCTCCTACACCCACGACCTCTCCTCTACCTCCACAAACGTCCCCTACCTCCACTGAGCAACCGTACCCACAGGCGCAAATAATATCCACACCAGTTGCTTCCTCACCTGACCATCCTATTCCGTCAGCCTCTAAAGTCGTGACACGCGGTGACCATGGAATTCGTAAGCCTAAGCCTGTATTTAATCTAAATACTAGCGTCGCTGTCTCACCTCTTCCCCCATAACCCTGTGTCCGCTCTCAAAGACAATAATTGGAAAATGGTCATGGATGATGAATTTAACACTTTAATTAGAAATAAGACTTGGGAGCTTGTCCCGCGTCCTGCTAATGTGAATGTTATTCGTTCTATGTGGATTTTTAGACATAAGTTTAAATCTGGCGATTCTTTTGAAAGGCATAAAGCTCATCTTGTAGGTGATGGGAAAACTCAGTAGGTCGGTGTGGATTGCGGCGATACTTTTAGCCCTGTTGTGAAACCAGCAACAATCCTCACGGTTCTCTCACTCGTCATATCACATAATTTGTCCATTCGACAATTAGATGTGAAGAACGCATTTTTTCATGGCGAACTTAGAGAAACCGTGTACATGTATCAACCTCTTGGCTATCGTGACAAATGTTTTCCCGATCATGTTTGTCTCCTTCGAAAATTGCTCTATGGCCTCAATCAAGCCCCACCGGCTTGGTACACACAGTTTGCTGTTTTCGTGGAGTCCATCGGGTTTACCCATAGTAAATGTGATCATTCGCTCTTCATTTACCGTGATGCAAAAGGTAACACCACTTTTCTTCTTTTATATGTCAATGACATTCTGTTAATTTGCTCTTCGACGCAGCTACGAGATTCTCTTCTAAATCGTCTTGGAACTGAGTTTGCTATGAAAGATCTTGGACCCATCAACTATTTTCTTGGAATTCGAGCCACTCGACATTTGACAAGTTTGTTTATTTCCCAAGAAAAATATGTTGTTGAGGTCCTTGAAAGGGCGGGTATGAGCTTCTGCAAGCCATCTCCCACGCCCGTCGATACAAAGCCTAAGCTTAGCTCCTCCCCGAGTGTTCTATTCGATGATCCTACGCTATATAGAAGTTTAGCCAATGCTCTTCAGTATCTTACATTTACCCATCCCGATATCTCTTATGTTGTGCAACAAATGTGCTTGTTCATGCATAATCCAATAGAGGTTCATATGAATGCTTTAAAACGCATTCTTCGTTACATAAAGGGCACCATTCAACATGGTCTTTGGTTAGGTTCGTCTCCTCCTACGAGTCTTACTACGTATACCGATGCTGATTGGGCCGACTGTCCTGACACTCGTCGATCCACGAGCGGGTACTGTGTCTTTTCAGGGGACAAGTTAGTCTCTTGGGCATCTAAAAGACAACCCACCATTTCTGTAACACCCCCATACTCCAAGTGCCTTACCAGGACCACTCAGGTATAAGGATGTTACCATCTCGGTTACCCGAGGCAATGATAATCAAATAAACAATAATGAAACAACATTTAAATAGAAATACTTTAGCGAAAGGTTACAATCTCAAAACCAAAACCAAAATACGAATACATGATTCAAACCAACTGTCTAATCAGCTAACTGAAATGTTTATTAAACTACTAGCTACAGCGGAAGACTTCTATCATCAGATCATGGCACATCCCAGCTAACCCC